>UCOM01000219.1:0-105458 GCA_900474385.1 Ormyrus pomaceus
TAGGGGGGGGGGGGGGGAGGCGCTACGTGGAGTGCAAAAGACGTAAATCACGGAGCATCGATAAGCGGCGCGAGCTGCACGCGAATGTCGCTCGCTCGTTCATAATTGATACGATTAACGTCCATTCATTAAAGCTAGACGTTCTCTCTCTCTCTCTCTGTGCCGGGTTCATTCATGCGCGTGTGATCCGCTTTTTTTCTCCTCAATCGCGATCTTTTCCCAATTCGTTTGCGAAATTGGGTAAGCTGCTTTAAAACAGCTGAATATTTAGCCGCGACGCACGACGAAACGGAGCAGGAAAAGCCGGTCGAGGAAACCGTTAAAAAATGCGCAAGGTGGAGAAGAGCCGGACTACACAAAGAAGTCAAAAGGAAGCACGAAAGACATTGTCGGAGCGCGAACGCCGAAGAAATAACGACCATTAATATTCAATGATTTGCTAAGTAGCCGAGCACCGAGCGTTCGCTCTAAGCACAAAGTCGCCGCGGCACGCGGACGAATCGAGTCACGGCTTTTCATTCCTCCGTCCTTCACAATATAAAATCGCCCTCGTAGCTTTAATCGCCGCTTCCATTCACTGTGCCGCCGTCGCATGATTTACGAGCCGAGCATCGGCGCGCCGCTCGAATTCTTTTCCAACTGGGCTTAGCTTTCTAATTAACTCCGACGCTGGGGATTTCTTCTGGAATCAATTTTCGAGTACTTTCGGGAGTTTTCGCTTCTTTTTGAGGGCGCGACTATTTAGACGGAAGAGATTAAATCTTAAACATTCAAAAATCGATAATTACATTTCACTTGACGTGTCTGCAGCGTAATAAATTCATAAATCCAGCCGGATTTGAATAAACAGGGCGGTCGGGTCGGACGAGTGTACAGGGAAAAAGAAAAAAAAAAACACCGACAGGCGGAAGAGTAACGGGCGCACGCGAAACGATAAATTAGATATTATCGTGAAAATTTCTTTTTCCTTCCGCGGAGCCCGTAGAAGTGGCAATAGGGATTTAACTCTCGAAATCCGTGCCCCGGCCGGGCGAAGTGTGCGTGTGTATGTGTGGGTATGGCCGTAAAGGCAGCGCCGGGGCACCGGCATAAAGGCCTGTGTAAGCAAACGGGCGGTTTATCTTCGACCCTCCGAAGCCTCGAGGCTACACCCCCCTCGACACGCCGACGACAATATTTAAATATTGTTAAGCGTCGCCGCGGCGGCGCGCTCTCTCCCCCTCCAGCTCGCGCGGAGAGACGCTTTTCCGCAGCAGCCGGTGCTCTTTACCTCCTCGTTAACATTTAATTCGAGAGACGATCGCGAGGGGTGTAGTCGCCGGTGTCGTTATAAAGTCAGCGAAAAATTGAATGAAAATCCGGGCGCTCCTATCGGCGTTGATAAGCCGTAAATAGGAAGAGCCGGATTACGGAAGAGAGAGAGAGAGAGAGAGAGGGGGGGGGGCACGCGGGAAAGAAGGAAGGCGTGCATTAAGATGATAGCGGTCTCGTGCGCGGGCTCAGGCGGCACGGGCCATCAAACCGCGGGCGCGCGCGCGCGCTCGGTCCACCGTCTTAATAGCCGGAGATTTATGATCCCCCGGGAGCGTAATGCACGAGTCGCGCGCGACATGCTTCTGCGCTGTTCCCCGCTATCTGGAGCCGCGCATGCGAGAGATACGCCGCGAGGAAGACTTGTCGTAGGCCGCGAGAGCCCTTTGAAGCGTAATGGCACTGCGCGCGGACTGTTTTTAGCGCAGAGCGAGAGAGAGAGAGAGAGCGCTCCTCGATTTGTTCGGCGGGCCAGCGGCTCCTTATTTATTTACGAGCTCGCCAATGTGAATTACTGCGGCCTGAAATTCGAGCGTCCCCCTGTGTGTATGAAGACGTCTAAACGCCTAGATGTTTCTCGAGACCCGAGTCAGAAAATCGGCGACGATGCACCTCGTTGCGCCGGGGGCATTTAAATGAAGGCCCGCCGCCGCCGCCGCCGCCGCTCGTCGGCCGCGGTAAAAGGAAATCCGAGTTATTGTTATAAAATAGGACGAGAGCGAGAGAGAGAGAGAGAGAAGGGCGGCAGTAAAGTGTAAACAAGAAAAGCAATAAAAATAGTAATAAAAGAAGAGAGAGGCGAAGGGTGTAGGCGCGCGGTGTGGTCGGTCGGGCGTGCATGCATGCGTGCCGCCGCCGCCGCCGACGCCGCGAGTTTACTGCGCACACCTGCATTTTTGCGAATATTTCGGGAGACATTAACGTCTTTAACGAGCGTCCGTAACAAGCCCAAAAGGAGGAGCGCCGGCAGCAGCAGCAGCAGCACCACTGCCGCGGCGAAGAGTAGCTTCCCTCCTTTTCAATTTTTTCTCTTTCTCTCTCTCTCTCCCTCCTGCCCCGGCCCTTCCCTCCTTTTTAACCGCGCGGAGAGACATAAACTTTGAGCGCGCACGAAAAAGCTGCCCCGGCTCCGGGCTTCCGTTTTCAGCTTTTTTGCTCAAAAATTACAATACCGTTAACGAGACGATATAGACCGGGGGATTCCCGATCAGCTGATCGGTATCTCGCGCTTCGCGTATCGGTCCTCGATCTAAATTAATAAATTTACATACAATAATAACCCGATACAAGTTACGAGGGGAGGGGCGGGGGCTTTATTAATTAGGCGCGTACTAAATTTTCGGGGAACAAAAGCGCGCGGGGCTAATCGGTCGGTCTAGCGTCCGTAAAATTTGAAACTCGAGCTTAAACGTTAGGCACTTTGAAAAGAAATCCGTTCCGTCGTGTCACCTTGCTAATAACGCAATTTCATACCTCGTCTATATACGTACCGGCGGGCTTTACGAACGGCCGATTTAACGACGAGCTGTTTAGAGAGAGCGGACCACCGGGGTTGTTTGCATAAATTTTGATGCTCGGAAAAAAATCCGAAATAATGATAAAAAAATCGCGGAGGTTAACCGTTGCGCAAAATGAGATAAGTGAGCTCCGGGAGCGCAAGTCAAAGGTGGCTCCTACTCTCCTGGCACGAGTAACGCCGCGCCGGCGAGTCAACGACCAATGATTGCGTGCAAGCCGAGATGGATGACACGCGCTTCCACGAGCTACCGCTGCTGTTGCTGCTGCTGCTGCCGCTGCAGGGTCGTAGCATCCGATCCTTGTGCGTCTTTTTCTCGTGCGAGTATCCTTGCTCGAGGATACCGTTACGGAGAGAGAGAGAGATTCCGTAGCCGGCGGAGGAAGAGAGAACAACACGCCGGCGCCGATCATTTTTATTAAAACCGATACACACTCTTCATTTTCTCCTTGCCTTTTTTTTACGAAATCTCGCCACGGCGCCTTCTATTCTAAATTAGAAAAGATTCTTCAGTTCCGAAAAAGCCGCGCCGAAATGAACCGGAGGCTAAAATCTCATTACGCTCACGGGAGAAGAAAATGGAAGGACGGTAAAAAAGCGCGCGCCGTTGTCTCTCGAAAGCGTAGCAAAACGTCGCCGGGGCTCGCGCGCGTGAAACTCTTTGAAGTCACGTCATTCTTCGCGAACGTAAACTCGTCAATTACCATCTCATTGGCTCATTTCGTCCGTATGCTAATGGGAATATTATTTAAACGAGCGCGCGAGTTCAGGTCCCTCCTCTCTTCCTCCGCGCGCTTCGGGACTTTTCGCGCGCGCGACTGCTTGCTTTGCTCTCTTCGAAGCTGCTGCCGCTGCTGCTGCTCCTCGAATATCCGCCCACCTAGTGTCGTCTCGAGTGCCCTTCACCGTCGAGTGCCCCCCCTGCCCCCACCCCGCGCTGTGTATACGGAGGCACACCTTTTTATTTGTATAGAAAACTCTCGGCGGGCGCGCTTCTTTATTGTGCAAACTCCGAGCGAGCGTTTGACAAACATTCGCTGCTCGATACTTTCTGCTGCTCGTTTTTTCGACTTCTGGAATGCCGGAACTTCTTGGTATTGGATAAAAAAAAAAAAAAAAAAAAAACATTTCCATTCGACGGATTCGGTCGATTCATTAGAAACTCGTGGCGTTGCACTCGTAACGTACCGATGCTCAAAGTTCGTCGCCCGAATCGTTCGATTCACACGGCCAAGTAAATTGCAGCGAGAAAATTCGAATCAGCATGGGGGGTTCGAAATAGTTCCGGGGTCCTCGAGATGAGACGAGAGTCGGACAGCTGTGGCGGTAACTCCGCACGAAAATCCCTTTCAAACGCTCGAACGCGATCACTCGACCATGACGGAAACTACCCTGCAATGCGCAGCCGGAGGAAGAGCAAGAAATTGGAAGTAAAACGGAATTCGGCCGGTTTGTTCTTGAGAGAGCAGTGTGTTTACCGATTAGTGAGAATAACCCCCCCGTGGACTTTGCCGAAAGGCAGATGTTGATGTTTTTCGGATTGCGTATAGCTCTCGGCTGAAAGTTCTCAAGCCATTACTCAAAATTAAATGTCCCCTTTTTGCCGCAGTCAAGTGCGAACGAGTATTATCCTAGGCCATTTTCTAGTAACGATCAATTAAAATCTAATATCACTCTAGTACAAGAAGATATTTGGTAGGAATTCAAATTAAAGAGGCAAAGTTACCTCGGACAATTACGTTCTTCATCGGGGCGGGGGAAAAAGCGACGATAAAATCTTGGTCAAATGAGGTAACATACCATAAAGGAATGCGGCTGTTTTTCGATTCATCTCCTATCCGCGCAATTTTCAGCAGCGCCGCGCCGGCAGAAGAACGACTCGTACTCTCATGGCACAAAGGTAATTCCTCGCCGAGGACTTTTCCGTCCCGCAAAATGATCGACAAAAAGTCGAGGGGCAATCGGTCGCGGAGGGGCATCTCTCTCACTCGTGGCGAAGACGCGGGAACAAAGGAGCGCAGCAGCAGCAGCAGCGCGTCCAGGGGATGACGCGGTGAGGCTGCGCGAGAAAGAGAGAGAGAGAGAGAGAGACGCTACGCGCGCAGGGGGGAAAGAGAGAAGACAAGACGGGAGCAAAAACGGCGAACGCGTTACGTGCCGCGTCTCCTTTACGATAGAGGCTCAATGCTCGTAGATTGCGATTAGCCACGGACGTAATGAAGCCACGGCGGCGCACACCGTTCTCTTCTCCCGCTTATTCTTCTCTCCTTCAACTCTTTCGCTCCGACGTTTGTCTCACTTGCTACCGAAGCTCTGCTCACCGGAAGCCTTCCTTCTCCAAATTGATTTCGAATTGAATAAATAGCGGAGAGAGAGAGAGAGAGAGAGAGAATTTTTTCACATTTTTCGATTACAAAAGGTAATTGAAAACTTTCGAGTGCCGCTGAATTCCTCCGACCGGATTTTTAAAAGCCGCTCGTTCGCTTTTTTTTTTTATGCAAATAAAAGAGCCGACGGAAGAATTCGCCTGTTTTCATTAGCCGGAACTCGGGAGGCGCGCGCGAGTGTCGGTAAGTTTTAAATTAGCGAGGCGGGATCGCGGGGTGGAAAAATTTTACGTGGGAAGAGTTTTTAATGCCACACAGGCCCAGGTACAAGTGACTGGAGACGTGATTTATGAGTGGATTTACCGCAAGAAATTTTAAAAAGTATATCTTTTACGACTGTTAGAGAGCATTTATTAGCGGACTGAAATAATTCGAACGACACGCGATATAACCTTTTTCTTTCTGCCGCCTTCATTAACCGGGAGGTTTTTTTTTTCTATTTATAACGATAATTTGAGAATTAGCAATGAGCATATAATAATAATCTATGCGAGCGCAATTTTCTGCTCGGAAATAGATTAATGGACAAATCGTGTTCCCGCTGATAACTATAATTTAATATATCCGGTAATGAAAGAAATTTATAGAAACTTCTCGGACCGCTAATGAAGTTTCAAAAATTTTTACCGAACCAAAGATCGAAAAGCGTTATACGAGCCTCAAAATGTTTTCGCTCGCAAAAAGTTTGGCCAAAAAAAAAGAGCGCTAATGGACTAACGTCCGCAGTGCAGTGTCTCTTTTCGGCCGCCTTTCCCCGGCTATACCCTTTTACAATTTAGATGCTATCCATTTTTCACCGCATCATCGTCCGCGAATGCATAATGCATGCGTTGCGCGCGTATATTTTCTCAAACGTCTTATTTTTTTTTTTTTTTTTCTTTCTTCTCTCTTATTTTCGTCTCTCCGCGCGGTTCCTTCCGTCGTCGCCGCGAGGTCGCGGCACAATTGTGACAACAAGTATATAAACGCTCGCGGATATGTGATACGCACGTATAAGTGAAACGGGAAAAAAGTGCACAAGTGCCACGTATACAGGCGAGCATAGCCGGTGCGCTGTATCCTCTTTTCTCGGCCGGTGCAAGCACGAAATTAGCATAAACAAATTGTTTCAGTGCGTCATTCGCTCGACTTTACAATGTCGTCCGCGTTTTTCTAATAAAGGTTAATGCTTGACTTTTCTATGCCGACTGATAAGGCCGTTCCTCGCAGCAGGATAAATATTTAGATTCCCCGAGAAATTAGTCCGGAATAATAGTCAGCGACTTATGTGCATAACGATAATAGTCCATTATCTATGCAAAGTAACGACTGCGGCTCGGGCTTGCGAGTTTCTCAAATTCTTAATTCGCCACGAAGCTTCCTAATGAAGTTCTGCCTCGCGGCCTCGAAATGAAAATAAAAAAAAGACGAGCTAATTAAATTAAAAAGTCGCTTCGAAAAATCGCTATTCGCTGGGAATTTGTAGCTGCTTAAGCGCTCCTAAAAAAAAAAAAAAGAAGAAAAAGAAAAAATTCCCGGCCGACTTTACACCTCCTCGCAGGTCTCACGGTCCCATTAGCCGCGCTTGACGCTCATGCTTATTCGGGCAGACTCGTTAGGATCGGCAACGTTCGCCGGCACGTTCGGTATATTATGTATACCGTTGCGCGCGCCGGGCGAGGCGGCGAACGACTGCCGCGCGCGGCGGCAAGTTGCGTCGCGCGGCCGCGCCAAGAGCGGGCCGCCTTTACAAAGGTATAAAGATACTCACCAGCGAGTCCACCTCCGGGTCGGCGATGTAGTATGGCTTCTCCTGTCGGATCTGCAAAAGAAAAAAGAGGCAAAGGATGCACTTTAATAATTAGAAATGCGGAGGAGCTTTCGCGGGCGAATGTATATATAGCGCGAACGCGTGCGAATGTAAGAGGGCGATCCTATCTCCGCGTGGCACTAACTAAACGATTTCCTTCGCGTGTGCTCCCTTAATTGGAAGGAGCGCGCCTCCTCCCCCTTTTCCCAATCCAGATGACCCCTCTGCCTTTTCATTTGTACCGACATCACCGCTCTTCGTTTATACGAAAATAAGGAATTCGTTCGTGCTCGTACGATGTGTACGCGTCTGGAATGCGAGCCGCGGCGATATGTAACGGAATATTGATTATTTATTCGTTAAATGAAAATGTCAGATTTTTACGTATACGTTTCCCTCTGCAACGAGCTCTCCCATCAATTCGCGTTACCGCAATGTTTTATTACCCTAGTTAATGCATTGTTGAGCGCTCCTTTCGCCGATAAGGCTTATTTAATTAAAAAATGCAAAACGCAAGTTTACTTAAAATCATTAGCCGGATGCATAAACGAAAAGCAGAAGATAGAAAAAAGAACGGGGTTAAAAGCGCCACAGGCGAGCTAATCAAAATTATGACTATCCAGCGAGAGGCCGCCGCGGCTTATCGTTCGACCCAGAAGAATGCGCACGCGGCTCCTTCCTGCGTTTGCGCGCTTAGGCCGCTAATTAATTTCCGTCTCTCGTTTTATCCCTCGAGCGCATCAGAGTTTATTTCTCTCCGGTGTGCCTCGCCGCCGCCGCCGCGGCTGCCGTGTTCGCGGAACGTTAACTCCTCGGCGCTATACCCATACGCGCAAGAGTCCTCTCGCTCGCGCGTGTGTGTATACGTCCTCTCTCGCTTGGAAAAGAGAGCCGCGCAGCGGGAAAAGCCGCCGCCGCGGAATCCGACGAAAAGGCAAGAAGTCGCGGCGGAGTGTCGAGTTCCGATAGAGGCAGCGGCCGAGAGAGAGAGAGAAACGGAGCCGCGTTATTCATGAGCCTGAATTCTGAATGGGAGTTCCTGTTGCCGCGCGACGAGCGTATAGGTAATGAAGGTGTCTTGAGGTAAGACGGCCCTAACAAAAATATTGTCAGGCTCCTCGCGCGGCCGACTAGTTTCTTGCGCGCGCTCTCGCGCGTGTTGCCTTTTTTCTGGCCCGATCGCTCCTCCCTTTTTCCCCCGATTCCCCTTTGATAGCCTGGCCAGCAGCAGCAGCAGCAGCAGGTAAAGAGAAGCGGAGGACAAGGACGCGGGGATTACAATTTGTAAGAATCCCTACTCCCACAGCGCGTGTCTCGATTCTCCTCCAATTTTTTGCGCGCCCCGACTCTTTCTTCCTCTCTCTCTCTGTCTCTCGCGTTTCTTCCCCGGGAATACACTCCTTTTCAGGAGTTTTTCGAGAGGAGCGGCAGCAAAAAAAAAAAAAAAACAAAACAAAAAAAATGAATCACTTTACGGCGGGGAGAGCTTTATCCGACGATTTTTTCTTGTTTACACTCCAGTCGTAAAGCGGAATACTGGTGGCAAAAAAAATCGAAAGTTCCACTAGAGCCGTGCGCCGCTGAAATCGTTTCACCGCAACTCTTCGGCCCAGAGATTATCCGAGCGATATTACGGAAACGTCAACTCCAGGCCGGCTAGTTCGAGCCAGCCGGCCAGGAGCAATAATATACGACGCGCGACAATACGCGCGGACCTTAAAGACGGAACTGCGCAAGTGGACCGCCTCGAAAATGAATCCGGTAATCCGCCCGAAGGCCTCTCTCTCTCTCGTGAAGCGCTCGGGCGCCTTTACGACTCTCCGTGAGAGAGCTACTCGAAAAAGGTGCATAGGATGCACCGAAAAGGTATACCGGGGGACACTTTCTCTCCGTCGTAGCCTCCGGGGCTGTAAAACAATATCGCGCGGCCAGAGGACTCTGACCGGGCGATTTTCGAGGTGCCATAAACCGGCAGAGAGGGAGAGAGAGAGAGTCGACTTGACTTTCCCCACGCGACCGTTTATCCCGAAGAGGATACAATTTGGCTAACGCCTCCGCCGCTTGAATTTTTCGCTGGCCGTTGCAGCCTCGGCTGCTTCGGTAGGCCGTTCGTCCGGTTTCATTACGAGGCCGTAAATTATTAGAGGCGCACTCGGGGAATAAATTTTTAGCGAATTAGCTCGGTGAAAAAAAAAACAGGGAATATATTCAAAAAAGATGGCCGTTTAATCGCGCGCAAAATAGAGTTGATCGGCCTCGTCAGCGCGCTCAAGAAATCTTGTTATTCTCATCGGCGACACGAGCGTCATTGTAGCGGTACGAGCGATGTTTTTCTCCTCGATTTTATTGTGTCTCACTTTTTCCTCAACGTGTATTAAGAGCAAGAAAGAGACGGCCAGTCAGCCGAGACAAACTATTCTTTAAAGACGTCCGGTATACATTCGAGTTTTTCGGCCGTCCTCGCCCGAAGCTCAATAAATCACGCGTTAATCGGCCTCTGATTAATTGATTAGATCGGTCATTACGGCCGCCATAAAAGCCCGGCCAAAAATCGTCATTTGGCATACATTTACACCGGCATTAAATTCTAATTCGCGGGGCGCAAAGCCCGCTCTCTCATTCCGATGGAAAAACCTCCAACTCCTCGACACTGGAATGGAGACTCTAAGAGGCGAGAGAGAGAGAGAGAGAAAAACTCGCGGTGCAGTCGTCGATGCAAACGACGCCGCTACACTTTCTTCCCCGGCATGTAAATGCCGCTCCTCGGGCGGGTAAAAAACGCGGCGGCGATTATCGCGCGATTCGCGTACATCGCACGTCGTTAGTTTCTATTTGCAGTCGGCGCGCAGCAGTCCTCGCGCCGGAGACATCTCAGTGCGGCCTGGGATGACACTGACGGTCAGCCTTGGCTCGCCTCGTCGAGCGACAGAGACACAGAGAACCGGTCTAGAATCGCATTATAAGTTTCCGCATCGCGATTAAACCTTCGCCTCTCTCTCTCTCTCTCTCTCTCGCCGTGCGTCTCTCGCACGTCGCGTATACGAGCGATCGCCTCATCGAAGCAGCAGCGAGCGAGCGCGCCTACGCGATTCGTTTCTTAATTGACATTGAATCGCAATTAGGAAGGAGAGAGAGGGCGGCTAGACTATCCGACGCATCCGGTGCTGCTTTTTAACGGTCCGTCTGCTGCGCTTTCTTCCGTGAGAGAGAGAGAGAGGCCATTTCCGAGAGTTCCCTTTTTCCGATTCTTAATACAAGCAATTGGAGTGCCGACTTTCCTCGGGCGCGTTTGAAGCGCGTGTGTTTTTGGGAGAGGTCTTCCGTCAGACACGTTGGCGGGAGATCTCGATTCGAGGAAAAGGAACGAATTTTTTACGGCTCTCCGCATAATGAGGCAAATAAAATATACTTTGTAGAAAAAGATTGGGAGGGGAAGCGAGACGGAGTAAACTAATTAGTCACCCACGGAGGAGTTGGCCCGTTCTTTCGCTTAAAAAGTACTGGCTCCGGCTGGATTACGTAAGGCCCGTAAACGATCGGCGAATCGAATATTTTTATTGGTCTGTATCGACTTTCATTCACGGGCAGTAAATAGATAAGACGCTACGCCCGAGGAGGCCGACAAAAGCGACATTCTCGACTCTCGAACGTGCTATCGCGATTATAATAATCCGGCTTTATGCTTGTTTACGCTCTACTCTCAGGTGCTCGTCCTCTCCTCTCTGTCTCTCTCACTCTCTCTCTTTCTTTCTCGCTCTTTAGGTCGCTTCTTTATCCTTCTTGCTTTGTAAATCCTGCTGCTTATCGACCGGTCGGATCGTCCAAAACGTGGCTCCGGTAAGAACCTCTTTATTTTTTCCCCGGACTTAAGGAGCGGAGCACTTCTTTTTTTCAAAATAAAATTTCGAAATGCTACTTAAAGAGAGAAATATTTAAATGAACCATAATAGCCTTCTTTTATACTCTTAATTAGCCTCTACATTTCACCTCTTTTCCCGAAAATTTGCATCCGCGAAATAAGCCATTCTCATTCTCTTAAAATAATGAAGAATTCCTCCTCTCGGCTCCGAAACCGTCCGAAAAAGTTCAAGATCCCAAGGCTGCTCGATTCGGGGGAAAGGTGTGCAAAGCCGAGCCGAGGCGAAGGTGCACATCTCCTCTAGCCGGGGAGCGAGAGAGCAGGTAGCTGATTCGCTCGCTCTCTCTCTCTCTCTCTCTCTCTCCCGGTCTGTCGTGAACATTAGTCAGGCCGTCAGTGCGGTCCAACGTTTTACGAGGGTTTAATGCCCCCGAGGTGCATTCTAATTACGCCAATAAATCCCAACGGGGCATCGCGGGTACTAGAGAGAGAGATGCTTCTCTCTCTCTCTCTCTCGTCCGCCGCCGGCGGCGGCGACGAGCTATGCGCCGAGGACGGAAATATGCGCTACGCACCCACGACGTTTCCGGAATAATCAACGCGCCGGGCGCGCGCTTAACTTACGCCGCGCGGACACTTCATCCGTCAGAAAGGGCCTTTTTCGTCTTATCGCCCGGCGATCGGGGCTTCTGCGGGTTCGCCCCGGCCTTTCGGCTGCTGTTTTATTTCGGTTCTAATTACGATATCCACCCGGCGCGAATAACGCTCCGCGTTTTTTGACGGGCGAGTCGATCCGAACCTAGACGATTCTTGTTTATTCATAAGCCTCTCTTCAATAAATTTTCCTCTTTCATCCATATTAATGCGGCAGATTTCAGTTTTTTTTTTCTGTTTTTTATTTTACTCCGAATCAATGCCCCGAAGCTCTGTGAATGAAAAGTAAATTTCAATAGCTCGCGAATAGCGCGGGATTCGACGAAAAAAGGTATACATACACGCCGGGATCGGCTTGATTTTATTGAAAAAGCGCGTGGAACGCGCATCCCCCGTCCCTCTGTTTTGGACAATGCTCTTTTGCCAGTTGAAGGCCGTCATTGTTCGATTGCGCCGTTGCTGCTGATGTCGACGCTGGCTCGCTGTTCGCTCGGCCGGCTCTCCCAGCGGGAAGGAAAGTGGGGCGCAAGCGCGCGCGCTCTTCGTTTCAGGCCTGTCTTTCGGGGCCCGAAGGAAGGGAGCGAGCGCGAGCCGCGGCGAGGAGGAGAGAGAGAGAGAGAGAGGTGGTACGTCCTATAGCTATATATACCGGTGTACGTAGGTAAAAAAAGGGCGCAACAATGCGCGCCCAGCGCCAGACTACGCAGCGGGGCACCACGTGTGCTGCCGCCGTATAGCGGTCGCTGGCTTCTCTCCTCCTCTCTCGGAGCTCTTCGCGAGCTCCTCTCCGTCTCTCTCCCTCCGAGCGCTTCTCTCGCTAGCTCGCGCGAGCACGCGTTTATAGTCGAGCGGAGAGAGAGAGAGAGAGAGACGGTAGAGCGTGCGGGGATAATATGGTTGACCCGCTGAATAGATCAATTTACAATGGGTAGAAATGAGCAGTCGTTTTTGCTTGGCTCGCACACCACGCGAGCGAGAGAGAGAGAGAGAGCGAGCGAGGTTTCGCGTCGTGCGGAGAGCAGCCTCGTGCAGTTACGCGCGCTCCCGGCTGATCCGTACACGAGGCTCTGCGCTAGATAGATAATAGTTTACGCAGCGACGGGATATACCTTCGAACGGTGCTCCGCTGCTCTTTTTCTTTCCGACTTTTTTGCATTCTTTCCCCCCGGCCGGGTTACGCAACATCCACTTTCCTGCGTATATACAGCCGGCGGAAGAAAATGCGAGCAGCCTCCAGTTTCTGTCCATTTTTCGTGCATAGAATTATACCGAGATCGAGAGCGCCCCGGTGTAATTGTATCTCGAGGAACGCGGACGCGCGATAATTCGTAAAAGAGAGCAAGAGAGCCGAAAATCCGGGCGAAAAGTGGGCCATTGTCCCGCGGGCGAGCGGTGGTCCCTTTTTTCGGCGCCGCGCTCTCGCGCTCCGGGCTGGTAAGTGCACATGCACGCTCCTGAATGGACGAACGCATGCGTGGACGCATGCGCAGTCATGCGGCCGTCTACAAAGGCGAAATAACGTGGAATAATCCCGCGCGGAGCTCTGCGCTCAGCGTGCGGCCCCCTTTGTTGCGCTTGGGCGGGGGGGCCCTATCGCGCCGCTATCGAGGAGGCTTAGCGCCTCTAAAACGTCCGCAAGAGGATTGTCACCTGCTTATCTAAATTCTAGTGCAGCAAACCCTTTTGTCACCCGCCCGGCCTTTTCTGCCTCCTCTGGTAATATAGCGTCTTTGCGGCGGATTTGGATTCGGAAAACGTTCCGTCGATCGATTTGCATAATTCAGGGATCCCTGCGGTTACGTAATTCGTAATCGTTTACGCGAAATTGCTGAAAATTTGGTTTAATAACCGCGCGGCAAGTATTCACTTAACGCCGCATTAGACTTTTTTTTACCGGCAGCGCGGCTCGAATTAAATGTAAATACATGGCGGGGCTCGTTAGGCTTTTCGAAATCCCGCCAGAAAAACAAGCGCGCCAAATCGATTAAGAAAGCGCGCGGGGCAAAAATGCGGCGATTTTAAAAGAAAACCACGCGCAGCGACGATGACATAACATGACGGGCGGCGGGTGTACACTCGAGGAGAGAGAGAAGGAAGGCGACGCGCGCGCACCGCGTGTATTTTGATATATCCGTCAGAAAAAATCAGGTGAGCGTACACCGACTCCGGGGCAGGCCGGTTTTTGTCGGGGGGGCCTTATCTCGGGCTATGCGCGCGTTCAAACACTACTGCGCAGCTGAAATCGCCTATATAATGCCAAACATGAGACTGATAATAATTCAACTAACGCGATAATTAGGCGTATAGTATTACGAATCGTGGGGACTGAAAATTTCTGCTGTTGATACAGCTATGTACTCAAATCACGAAATATACCTCATTGTTTATACATGAAGCCCCGATAACTCGGTGCTCTTAATGCCGCGGCTCTGAATAAATGAATGTAACGCGTTAATCAACAAAATGTGGTTTACATTCTAAAAATCCGTCGAGCACACCGTTTCCTTTCAACGCTCCGAGGTAACGACTCTCTTATTACGGCTCTCATTACCGCACGAAATAATTGGCTGCCAAAGACGCGCGTCGCTCCACATATTCGAGAAGAAAATCCTCGGCCGAGCGTAAAAAAAAAAAATAATTGTTCGCCGCTGAATTTGGGCTACACGCCAAACCTCGAGGCGAACGCTCCGTCTTATCCGATTCCCAACCGCAGAGGCTTAACTCTTATCGTTATCTGCGACGCAGCGCTACTCGTGCACTGCTACTCGTGTTACCGCGACGCCGCGAATTCTCGTACCGCGCGCACACGGCATTCCGCGCGTGTGTTAATAATTGTGGTGTTTGACTTGGCTCGAAAAAAAAAAAAAAAAAAAATTTTCCGGAGCCGCGGCGCGCGGAGTCTCGTCGCGTTTACGATGCGAGATACATAGAGGCCCCGCAGCAGAAGCAGAAGCGAAAGTTGATTACGCTTTGGAAGCGCGTTGCGCGCCGAGTGCTTGCTCAAAGTTAAGCTTCGCACACAGATATTTCATAATGAAAAAAAAAACGATATTTTTTTCAGAGAGCTCCTTTTTCGTTTTTTCTTTTTATTTTTAATTAAGGAACTCGCCGCTTTGTTATTTGCATTTGAAATTGCGAGAGGCGCCAGGAATGAAAATCCTTATTTGCTTAAATAGAAAATTTCTATGCCGATCTTTGATTTGTTTAAAGCGCACTTTTTGCGTTATCTGTTTAGCGAAATTTATTCAGGTTCGAAACGTTTGTAAGAGCCTTTCGATAAGTTTTCCGCCAATTAAAAAAAAAAACTGAAGCTTTCCATTTGGCGTTGAAAAAAGAAAAAAAACTTTGATAAAGTCAACAGAATATAAAAATAGCTGCATAAATATGCAAAAAGCTGCGAAGATACTCGCTATATCTCGAAACGTAACGAAATAGCGAAAAGAAAAGAAACATAAGGTTATTCCAGTTTCGTGCTTTCGCCTTATCGAATTAGCGATACAGCCATCTGACATCACCATTATGAATGTGTACAGATGTTCTCTTTATTTTTTTTTTTTTTCTTTACCTTCGAAGATCGTCTTGCTGTCTGGCAATTTGGCAGCGAGCAGGTCAAAGAAAAGAATATACCGCGTCGAAAAGTTTCTTTTGTATATCAGGGAAAAATAGGCGGCGAAGCCAATGCGAGTCCGTATAAATTTTTCGCGAAGCGTATATATATTTCTCATTTTTATATATTCATATTCCGCATTTCTCAACTTTCCCCGCGTATTACAAGTCGGAGGAACGGTTTTGCGCGCCGCGGCAAAGAAGTAAACTGGAGCTTGTTTTCAAAGAGCGACTTTCACAATTCCTACGAGGAGAGGAAACTTAGACACTTTATCGCCGTGCCTCTTAAAATTCTACTAAAACCTGAGCGCGCGCGCGCGCGCGCGAGGCAGCAGCGGCAACAAAGCGGACAAGCCGTAAAAAGTGCGCTTTATTAACACTATTATCTTTTTAGGTTAAATATAATACGGAGCTATTTAGGCGCGTGCGGCACCAAGGAAGCAAAAGCGCGAAAGAAAAAAAAACGGAGCATCAAGGTTATGTTCGCGCGCGTACACACCTTCCAATTTATCTCCCGCCTTCTCTCTCTCTCTCTCTCTCCGCGGAGTAAATCATAAAGCGACACGCTCGTTAATAAAAGGTCCCGGCGCCCGGGTTAATTAATTTGCGGATTTTTTAATTGCGATTCATCAAAGCGGGAGGGGGGGAGCTCGCGAACAACGTGTATATCGCAGTTGTGTAAACTCGGGGGCCCTTTTTTTCAAGGAGCCGGAGGAGAAAAGTGTCGAAAGATCGATTAGCGATATGGCTGTAAAAGTCACGTTCCCGGCCTTTGGGCGTATTTGCTCTCTCTCTCTCTCTCGCTCTCTTTCTCGGCGGCGAAAAAGCTCTTTCGGCAGCTTTACGTGTGTCGCCCGCAGGAATGCGCGCAACGGTGCGTTTTTAAAAGGTCCCAAATCGTTTTGCGCGCACGGCATGGGGCCCTGTAGCTCGGATTACCTCCGTGTCCTTGGGTAGAAAGTCTCGGGACCAAAAAAACGAGAACTCCCCCCCTCTCTCTCTCTCTCTCTCTCTCTGCTAGCGAGTAGTCTTCTGCCTCGTTGAGCACACGAGGCTGTGTTGTGTCGCGCGTGCGAAGGACCGATTCTCCACGCGGGGCTTTCTTTGCTCGCTCGATCTCGAGAGAGCCGACTGATACACTGCCCGGGCTGTGTTTTGCCCTTTTTCTGCTCCGATCTCCACGGTGTATTACGGGCCGCTCTCTCGCTCGGCCCAGGAAAAAGATTAACGAGAATTTTTAGAGAGAAATTTTTCTCGCGGATTATCACCCGCGGGGCCTTTTTTACTGATTTACAAGGCTGATCATCCTCGCGACGTCCGGATGAAATTATGGCCGCAGTTTAGAGTCGAAATAAAAGTTACGCGGGGCCGTTTTAAGGTCGAAAAAAAAAAACAAAGTTAAACGCGAAATCCCCAGTTGTCGGAACGGTCATTTACATTTTATTAGATTGTATTTCTCGGAGTGTCGTTAAAGCATCTGTTTACGATTTTACAACGCGCGTACACTGTCATTTGAGGTTCTCCATTTTTTTTCTTCCGCCGCTCATTCCCACAGCGGACTCCGCGGCTCAATTATAATCAGCCGGCTCGAATTTCCTCGACGTGATCCGCGGTAAAGGACGGAGCTGCCCAAAAATTATATCCCCCCGCGTCTCGTTCCTTCCTTTTCTTCTTCCAATTTCGTAACGAGCGCATCTCCCGGTTGGCGCGCGCGAGCGAAATTAATTCGGCGGACTTTCACGGTGAGCGGCGTTATGATCGTCGGATTCCAAAAGCTGAGCCGCGCGGCATTCTTGCACGAGAGCTGCACCGGCGTGTGGTGCGGCGCATGACAGGAGGCTAGGAATGCGCCGGCTGGGATTTCCGATGAATATCTCCGCGGAGAGGAGAGTCGCGGATCGAGGGATTTAATAATAGCGAGGCACAAAACACGCCCGCCTCCTTCTTTCCTCTTTTTTTCTTTCCTTTCAACTCTTTTTTCCCTCCCCCCGCCTTTTTGTTCGGATTCCTCGCGGCGAGAGGAACTAATCCGAGCGCGAGAAAACGTCCTGCTCCACGCTCGTCGTGGCAATCATTTCCCGGAATGCCCAATTTAACGCGGTCCCTCGCGGGAGAGCCTCTTTGGCCGCTCGTCGATGCTGCTCTTCCCCAGCTGGAAATTAAATTTACTTTTCCGGAGAAATTAATGAGTTCCCTTCGGCTCCCTCGAAATATCATTCCCAAGGTAAACAGAGCCGCGCGCGCGGCGAAATAAAAATCTCGAGCTTGCGCGAGCTTCAGCCCGCGACTTCCGCGTTCGTTCCCCGGAGATTACCGCCTCGTAAACAATCGGTATACATTGATTTTATATTGGCCAGGCCGCGGTGGTCGGCAGATTTTCCGCACGAGGCGGACGAGCCTTAAAACTCGGCGGCGCGAGCGCCTCGTATTTCAACCTGGCCGGTGCGCATGCAGGAATATACACTCGGTGCTCTCGCGCGCATTGTTAAGCTGTCATATTTTATGCATGCCCACCGTACCGCAACGATAAGGCGCTCCTCGCTCCTATATACCGCATTATCTCGGGAGTACACCGAGAGCGAAAACGCGAGACTCCTCGTGACGAATCGTGCCTTTAGCCCCGGCGATGACAGTCGCGCGGGGAAATCGCCGTTAAAAAGAAATATAGCGCGTACAAGCGCCGTTCTCCCCGGCGGTTTAAAAGCGCGAGGAGATAAGCGGTTGGCCAACTCACCTGTTTGGAGAAGACGGCGATGTCCTCGTTGAAACTTTCGGACGAGCAGACGTCGCCACCTGCGACGCCCGGCTCTCGTGGTGTGCACGTCGCCAGCTCGCACTTTTCGAAAATTAGCGCGAGCAGCGGGAACAGGGGGTGTCTGCAATTAAGAAGATTTTTCGTTAATCACCCTCTTTAAAGATACATCTCTCAATTAATTAATGGACTTACTAATTAACTTGTTTATGAGCTCTGTATTTTATATTTTAATGCCATGGAAATTTAATTATTACATTATATATAAATATCGCGGCCGGATCTGATAAAGCGTTTTATTATAATTACAAATTTGTAAAATTATATATAAATGCGGCAGTGAAAATGGTTTTTTTTTTCAGCCGCATTTTTGCCTCAATTAGGAATGTCTCCTTAACGGAAGCGTCGGCGTATTGTATTTTTATTGAGCTCGATCAAAAATATTCGTTCGATCGTAAAAACTTCTTAAAACTAAGAGGTTACGCATTAATCGATAATGATTTCACTCCCAGACATTTACAGCCAGATTAAATTTCCCATCGAAAATAAGTCGCGGTAGCGGCGCGCCTCGCTTACGAAGAAGCCTCCGCGCGCGGAGAGTGTCGAAGGCGGCCTCCTCTCGCTCGGCTTCTCGGCATTAATTTTTTACCGAGAGAGAGAGAGAGAGTGCGCGAAAATTTGCATTTTAAGAGCCCTGTCGACGGATTTTTTTTCCCGGCCGCGCGCGGGGACACACCGCCCCTCCCCCGTCAGTTAGTGCTTACGAGGACGCAATTACGAGCCGAGGGGAGGAACGCGGGGCGCAAGAAACGAAATTCGGCGTGAAGCGTTGCAGCGAAAAGAAAGAGGATTCTCTCTCTCTCTCTCTCTCTCTCGCTCGGCAGAAGGAGCCGAGAAGCACGCGGCTCTCGATCCGACGGACGCCGATAGGTCGTTGAGCCTGATCCTGCTGCTGCTGCTCCTGAACGGCAGCCCACGACCTAACCTACCGGACCGGCTGCCAGTCAAAAGCCGACCTTCCCACTCTTTTATGTCGGGCCCCGAGTTTCCAGCCCGTTATGCGCGCGCTGCATTTCTTGCCCTCTCGCGAAATTAGATTTTAGTTTGTAATTGAAAAATTCAAGGAGAATTTCGGTAGCGTCCGCACTGCGGTTGCCTGACGAATTATCCGTCTTTTGTACAAATTAATAGAACGGTGAATCCGAGAGAGCTTGTAATTCCGAGTGGAGTATACGTTTCGGCCTGCTAGCGTGACTATGACTATACCGAGTATTAGGAGGATCAAGGGATAAGATAAGATTAGTTCAACGACGCAGCCTCTTTAGACATTCTTATATTCTTGAGCAACTTTCAACATTCTGAATTCGAGGTATAGCATCCAAAAAATCTCGAGCTTTTCATCAAAATTTAAATAATTTATTGCTCAGCTCTCTCTCACTCAAAAAATAAAGCACCAAAACGCCTCGTCAGAGAATACATCCCGGGAATTCCGAAAAGCGGCGCGGCCGAAAAAAAAGAGTCGGCATTACGGCGGCATTCCTCGGATACCGAGCTTCCTGATATTACGCGGAGCACTTATCAAATACGTGCATAAATCACGGCCGAGCTCTGCGTACGCGAAATTTCACGAGCAAAGAAGAAGCCAGGAGCCAGGCGGCGGCGCACGCGCGGCTCTCTCGGCGCATATACACCCGAGAGCGGCAGACGGGGCATTTCGCGTAGCGGCACATAAATTTTCGTCAAAAATTCGGCGAGGGGTCGACAGAGAGAGAGAGAGAGAGAGAGCCGGCCAGACGGCACGACCAAGACGCCGGCCGAGCGTGGCTTCCCTTCGCGAATAAGAGACTCATCACGCGAGAGAGAGAGAGAGAGAGAGAGAGGAAAGCACGAGAACCGGAGGAGGAAGGAGGAGAGCGGGTAGTAGGAGGTCGAACGAGTTCGCCCAGAAGCGCGGGTCGAAGGTGTACATCCGTGGACGGTTGCTCAAAACAGCACGCGAGAGGAGGCTGCATTACGGAGGCTCGGACATAAAACGATTCGGAACGAATTTCGACAAATTGACGTAGTAGCTGAGCGTTGGCTTCTCTGTCTCTCTCGCTCCTCTCCGCCGGAGCATAAAAGCTCTCCTCTCGCTCATCTTTACTGATTCCGCTGCCTGCTACCGCGAGAGAGAAAGAGAGAGCGGCTTTTTCTCTTTTTTCTCTCGGCTTCCTCGTTGCACTTCTTTACGGCGAGTTGATTCTCGCACCCGGGCCGCGGCTCGGCTACTTCTACCGAGCGGAGAAGCCGACGCATTCAAAGGAGAGAGAGCCTAATGCGCGATCGCAGCCGATAAGCGCGCGCAAGGAGCTCCGGTGCACAATAAGTCCAAAGTGACGGATTCTTCTATCTGATATAGGCTTGATGGAGTTGTGCGAGAGAGAGAGAGAGAGAGAGCGCGCCCCTTCTCGGCTTTTTATTTTATTCCTCTACAATTTAATCGCGATGCTTCTTTAAAAGTCGGATCTAATTGCGCGCATAAATTGCGCGCGACAAAAAAATTACCCTTTTTAATTGTAATTTGTTGCATTAGCCATTCGTAAAACGGAAAGTCGAGCTGCATTGATATTATAATTAGATTGGAAAAAGGCTCGAAACATCATTCGATAATCAGCTAAATAAACCCGTTTTTCGTGTGAGGCGCACGGTAAATTTATGTTATCGCGCTATCTTATCTATCGGTACAAAGACCTTTTTAAAATGATTAATAGTTTTTAAAATTAAATTAAAACTGCTAACTGGTGCGGTAAAGCAAGAGTGTGTTCGAGATTTTTCACAAAAATAGAAACAAGTATGAGAAACTCAATTAAAATCCGGATAGATTGTAAAAATAAATCCCTTATTTTTAGAGACTCAATAGCGATTCGCTAATTTCTCGTGCCACAGATTATTAGCTCTCGGTAATGCTAAATTAAAACGTGCCGATCAATTTCGGATCCACTCGGGTGTTGATTTTAGCGCAAAACATTACGCAATAAACGCCAAACCGACCAGACACGAAACCTATTGATCACCCAGTCATTGGTCACACAATCCAATCAGAGAATCGATTACCTTCACCTTTTTCACGTTATATTTGCACTCGTGAAAGATTCGCTTATCCGCCTTTCAGAAATCAATTTCGAAAGCAACAACAAACACGATCGGCGCGCGCGCGCATTCTCCCTCGACCCACAAATCATCCCGCATTAGAAACGAAGCACCGTCGGAGAGCGAAAAGAAGCCGGAGCCTAGTTTTCAATTCATCTTCGAGCGAGTCATTATAGCCGGGGCTCGGGAATTAATGCCGAGAGAGAGAGAGAGCTCCGGGGCCAACGTTTCCGTACACGCGATGTACCCCCGAAAATTCGGCGAAAGATCGGTGCGCTGCAGAGAGAGAGAGAGAGAGAGAGCTCCGGGCCGCGAGAGGTTGACAAATGACTGGTGAACGACCTAGGTGTCGGGGATGACGGGCTCGACTGGTAAAAGGTAATGATATGATATACGATTGCCCCGGCTGAACATTGTTCAGGGGTATCTGCGGTTATTGCGGTTTCCGTCGCGCCGACCGCCGCCGCCACCACCGTCGATAGTTCGACTCTCGGCGAGTGAGTCTGTGTGCGCGTTTCGAAAATTCTTTCCCTCCGAAGGGGAATTCTAATCCTCGAAAATTCGAGCTGTTGTTTAAAGCCGCGACGGCTTGTTTAAAAAGCGATAATCACTGATAATTAATTAAACCTGCATGCCTTCGAGTCGTTTATTTTCCTGCTAAATCTTAAAAGGAAGAGAGAGAGAGAGAGAGAGTGAGATTTATTTATTTTGAACCCGGCAATGCGGCATCTAATAATTACTAGAGCGCTAAATATAGACTACCCGAGGAGCGTCAATAGACTCGCCATATGCCGGCTCGGCTGCGCTTTCCCGAGCCGCAGGCAGCCCCCCTGGAACGGAGCGCACAAAAAAAGTAAGGTGAGCCGGTCCAATCTTGGCGCCGGGAGCGTAGATTAGCCGCTGCCGGCGACGACGCAGGCTAGTGTTACAAGCACGTCAGTCCGGTCGGACTTATCAGTTATCTTCAAAACGAACCAGCCGCGGTGCAGCAGCAGCAGCAGCAGCGGAGAGAGAGGGAGAGAACTCGATTTCGTTTCACTCTTGCCCGATGCGTTGTCGTCGCGTCTCCCGTCGTCGAAAATTACGCTCGCGGACTCTCCTCCGATTAGGCAACGTATCTGAATAAGATCGCCGCGCACAGATTGCTTCTCGCCTTATAAGCCGGGGAAGAATTTTGCGAGCGTTTGCATGTTTGTTCGCGAAATAGGCAAGAGAATCCCCGCGCGCATGCTCCCAAGGTCCGCGTAAGGATTATTCCTCGGATCTCTATACGTAGCATTGGCGGTGGCGTCGGCTGACAGTGATTTGCAATCGGCGCTCGCTTGCGTAAGCCTTCATGCGCGTCGTCGTCGTCGTCGTCGTCGCGCGCGCGCGTCCTCACGCTCTCTTACTCTCCGCGTCTTACGTAAAACCGCCGCCGCCGCCGCCGCCGCCGACGGCCTGATCTTTTGCTTTTCTGCGCGAAGGATCATCGTAATGCAGCGCGATCCCCTTGGCTCTCTCTCGCATGGCTGGGAATAACAAAACGCCTTACAAAATCTTGGTAATTGGCTGTAGACTCTCGAGATGCCGGCCGTTCGTTTTAATTTATTGAAGCGAGTCAACTTATAATTAGAATATTTGAACGGACGTCGTGTAATGTCGTTTTAAAGTATAGGCAACACGTTTTAGGTAAAATATATTTCAAGAATACCAGATAAAACTTAATTGCCGCGCAACAAGTTAACGATAAAACCTATAGCTCTCGCTCGCTATCGAGCTTCCAAAATTATCTAACAAATAAGCGACATATCGACATTCCCGAGAAAAGTAGCAAAATCCGAAGAGGAAAGGAGTCCCTAAACGCGGTTATACCCGCGCGCAATAAGCCGCTCTCTCGCGTCGGCGGCCAGGAGCGATAGAGCAGAGCTCGCCTCTGCCGAGGTAAACAGGCTTCAGAGGGGGGGAGACTGTACGAGGCCGCCTAAATATCCGGGCGTTCCAGGAAAGTTCGAATCCCCGCCCGGCCACACGACGAGTGGACAAATTACAGGGTAGGCCGCGAAATAATAAGCTCCCGTTCCCGGGACGCCAGAAATCGAGGCATCTCGCGCGACGATAAATCACCCGAGTGACGACCGGGCAGAACCGCCGCCGACGCCGCCGCCGACGCCGCACGCGCGTGTGTGCACGAGAGAAACTGCAAGCACTAAAAGCGCCCATTCACGGGGATTTCGCGCGCCCCGGCCTAAATCAAGCCTCCCGTATACAGAGCGCGCATCTTCCGCGTAATTGAAATGTCTTTCGAAGGATTCGCCTGGCGATTATTTCGGTCACTTGTTTCTTCGGGCATTCCGATCGTCCCGAACCAATAATTATGATACGTGTCCCCTTTAACAAAAAACCCTGCTATACCCAGGTCGAACCCTCGGCCCTTTCGATTAGCGTTCATAAACAGATGATTCAGTATCCAAAAAAAGATAGGTGCAACACTTACCCATAAATGGCGTCCTTGTCGCGTTTGACGTGGGCCTCGGGAACGGTAGCCGCGGCCGCTGCCGCCGCGAGGACGTGCTGCGGCTGGGGCGGCGGCGGTGGGTACTGGGGGTGGCTCGGGCCCATCGCGCCCAAGTGCGGACTGTGGTGGAGGCCCGAGCGGGCGCTCCCGTGCGGGTCGTAGTGGCCCACGCTGACGCCGCCGCCGCTGCCCTCGAGGTATCCGCCGTGCAGCCCTGCATCCTCGTACTGTGTGAGTGGAGAAAAGTCGAGAATTAGAAAAATCGGCTGAGAATCACTTGTCGGGAGTGAAATACGGCGCGCGTTTTGCGCGCGATATTTATAGTCGGTTAATTGAAGTTGACGCATTTACGGGCGACAAGCGCTATTACTATTTCGCAACTATATGTAATTATATTAATAGTCCGGAGGCGATAAGCGGGGAGCCTTCTTTTTTTCAGCTGCCGAGCCGAGGAATAGCCGCGCGTCTAGACGGCCGAGCGCCTCCTCCCTTAAAGGACCCTCGAGCCCGAGCACACGGCAAAGTTCGCGGGGCCGCAGCTGGGGGATGGTAATGACACCAGGAATTGCCGCGTGCTCTAGAATGCCGCGTGTACTGGCCGCGCCGCCGGCGGACTCGCGTTGCTGCGCCCAGTCGATATCGTTATTGCGCCGCGAGAGAGAGAGAGAGAGAGAGTTTATGTCGCACAAACAACGAGCGCGCGCGCACCTACCAGCCAACTTGGCTCGGGGCTTCCGCGATCGTCATCTTCCGGCCCTTCTTACGCGCTGCCGATGCTCATGCATGTATAATTATTTTCATTGGAATTTTTACCTTTCCGTGTACTGTTATGCGCGCGCTGCTGCTGCTGCAGCACTGCTCTTTTTATTAACTCCGCGCGGAGAGCCTCTCGCGCGCGTTTGCATAAATAAATCATAATTTCGTTGGATTTGCAAAGCTATTGCGCTTCAATTTTTCAATGAAATATTGTTTATTCATGATTGGCGGCGATTTACATTTTTCCTTAATGTACCGGCGGCATCGAATATTAATCGATTGAAAATGTTTTGGTTAACTTTGCATATTCGCGATTCGTCTCGTCGACGCACTCTGTGCGATTGTTAATTAAAGTAAAAATGCTCGAGACCGCTCCGGAGTAAATTTCCGAGTTTTAGCCCCATTAAAACTTACGTACGTATTTATTTTAAGAGCGTAATTACAATGTATCACATCAATCTCGGGGTAAGGCAATGAAACAAAAATAATCTTTTACACGTTTATCTCGCGTGTAATAAACTAGAAATAATATAAAATGTACGGTCACGGAAGGCGCTTAATTCTTTACAGTTTGAAAGCCTGAAAAGTTTCAAGCCTAGCGAAAGAGAGAGAGAGAGAGAGACGATCGCGTTATCGTTCGCGGCGAGCCCCGGCGATTACATAAGGAAAAATATAACGAAACAATGTAGAATTTTGCAGGCGATTCCTGCAGGACGCCGTAAATTTATTGTCGGCGCGCAGTGTGTCACTCGCAATTACCTGTCTGAATTTAACGCGTTATTATAAACGTCACCCGGAGAGGAGAGAGAGAGAGAGAGAGAGAGAGAAGAACCTGCGGGCGTATATACGCGTGTGCGTCTCTCTGCCTTTCAGCCGATAATTATGTTGTGAAAACAAGTGCGCCCCGCGATAAAATTATTCATTGCTTTGCCCGCGACTATCTATAACAGTTATAGGGTATTTACTGCTCGCGCACTCGAGAGAGCCTCGCGGAGCATTGAGAATAATATTTTTAATTGTTGCGCCGGATTACGGCGAGCTAATTTTTGCAACATGTTATTCCGCATTACAAAACAGGTCGTAAAACTTTTATTGTTCGGACTCGGCATATTACACGCGCTCATTTTTCAATAAGACGTATTCCAGATAAGATTTTTAATCGCCACATTAAATGTTTGCTTAATGGTTTCGCTTAATTTGCAAATTTTGAAGAATTACGATACAAATTGGACGGAATTCCGCGGGAAATGCCGGATTTCTTTTTTTCCCCCCCGTCGAACTTACAAGCGACGTTAAACGGCGCCGAGCAAGAAATATACGACTCGAGCGGCAGATCGAGATCGCCAGAAAAATTTAATTAATCGCCGTATCATTATATACGCTCCCGGGCAAAAAGCTGCAGCGAGCTTTCAAACCGCGCCGCGCCGATCGATAATAATTTCGCAGCGCGGCGCTGAGATCATAGGGACTCGGGACGAAAAACGCCGGACTCGAATGCCGATGAATTCTAAGCGATAGCATAGTATAGACTCTCTCATTAAACGGTTCATACAGAAGAGTGCGTACAAGAAAGAGAAATTAAAGGCGCTCTCTCTCTCTCTCTCTCTCGCTCGGGATTCTCACATAACCTATTTCTCCGACAGCGGCGGCGTGCCGCGGATGTTGATGAACCCGTCTCGCGCCGCCCATACAAACGTTATATTCGTGCGTGTACTTATATATATATACGAGGGTCCGCGGGTGATCGATCGATCTCCCTCGTTTCTTCCTTTGGCGAATACGCGCGAAAAAGCCGCGCGCCGCGTATACATACACGCCATGAATCATGGAGCGGCGAGAGCGCGTATGAAGATATCACTCGTCCCGCGCGCCGCGCGGCTTAGGGATCTCGGGCGAGTACTGCTTACAATCGCTAATTACGGGCTCTCGCGCGCGACCCGGCAGGAGAGAAAGGCCAATTTGTAAGGCTGAATCGGCGATTTATCGCCGGCAGAAGTCATCGTCGCGGAGAGGGGTTGGAAAAACGGAGCTCGCGCGGTCGCTCTCACGATTAAAACGAAAATTCGATCCGCCGCGGCGAGAAGAACACAAGTGTCTGGGGGGGAGCGAAAGCGCATCGGGGTGATTTACTCCCGATGTACAATGTCGACTTGGATTAGTTGGAAAATTGTCGCAAAAAAAGGAGGTTGTGAGCGCCGCGCGCGCGGAATTTATCGGCGCCGTAAAACTCGTTCGCCTTTTTTCCTCGGCGTTAAGCGACGGCGGCGGCGGACGCCGCTTCTCGCGCTCGAACCACAAACAATTCCCCCGGACGATGTAAATGATCATTATTATCGATCGTTAAGCTGCTTATGCGAATCATTTTATTTTAGCCCGTGATTTATACCCGGCTGCGCGACGGCCGAGGAAACGGAGAAGAGTGCGTCTATACGGCTCTGTCTCTGGAGTACCCGTGGGAGTCGGTAAGAATTATGAGCGGAGGGTTGTGACGGATCAATTGAAAGAATGCGAGCCCGAATAATTTGACAGCCGAGTAATTAATTAAGCCGATGACGCAGATGTGTGTCAAAGCGGTGTAAGCACTTGAGGATACACCGCGGGAGAGAGAATTGCTGTTGTACGAGGCTCTTTGGATGAAATTGGGTGTTGAAAGTTCTTCTTTTTTTTTGTGGAAAAACACAATCGGCAGACTTTTGCTTTCATTCTTTAAATAATGTTTTCATTTTTTCCTGATATGATGTTTGTTCAAAGTGTAACTAATATAAAATTTAGGCAAATGAGGGGAACTTGTTTGATTTTCTCACAGTTGAATAAAGTTTGCTTGTCTGCCGAATTAAGAGAACTTGTCCAAGTAACAAACAAGTTGTACCGATTCTGAGAATAGTTTATTCAAGAGTGACTTATCTCCAAAAATTTAAACATCTAAATTTTACCCGAAAATATTTCTCAAACTCGCGAAATAAGTTTTGCTGAAAGTACACACGTACGTATATAAGTTTCTTTGAACCATTTTATCAATTTGTAATAAGAAACTGATAAAAAAATGATTAATGAATGAGCATCGTGTAATAATAATTTTTATCTAAAGATATCCGCGTTTCGAACGCTAAATTTATATATATTTTCCGATGTCTTTTTTAATTTATAAATTTGCCGAGTTTTAAAACGTGTTTGATTTTATCGCCTACTTTGGCTCTTTTGTTTCAGGATAAATTTTCTTGCGATTCATTTTTATCTTCAATATTGATATGTAAATTAATAACGATAATTCTTTTAGATTTTCCAATATTTAATCAAGTACACGGCACAATTAAAGCGGCTCATTACAATATCAGTTCCAAAAATCTATACGCCGCGAGGAAGGCAAAAATATAATTTTACCGCGACCGGCGAAACAATTATTTACGCTCGTTTTCGCGAATCTACAACGGCAGCCGTCTAAAAAAAAGAATCAAATAAACGAGCCGTGGCTGGAAAAAAAAACAGATTATGCACCAGCTGTAGCCTGCGACGTATAGCGAGCGAAAAGGTGGCTCATCGAGCCCTGCACGAGAGAGAAAGAGAGAGAGAGAGAGAGAGATCGTCGACCTTGCCCGCTGCAGCAGTGATGCGACGTGGCGAGTTATCGAAAGAAGCAGGCGCACGGCAGCAGCGGGAGAGAAAGAGCGAGAGCGAATATTATGCAGTCGCCCGGTTCGAGTTCCTCTCTACCGGTCGATGGACGATGACGACTTCGGACGAGAGAGAAAGAGAGAAACGAGTCGTAAGGGCACACGCGATTCTCTTTCGGAATAAGGCCAGTTTCGCGCGCCAATTTCGCCGAGAAAAAAACTCGGCACCGCGAAGCCGACGCTAGATGAGCTCGTGAGAATGTACGAGAGAGAGAGAGAGAGAGAGAGAGAGAGAGAGAGCGATAAGATTTACGTCGAGCCAAGGTTTTGAAAGCGAATCTGGTATTTAGACAAGGAGCGAAACACCTGCTGAAAAAAAGAAATTAGCATTCGCGGAGCAATAATTTGCGGCTGTATTATCATAAAGGCATTATTAAAACAACATTTAGATAAGTCGCCGGGGTCTGGAAGAGAGAAATGGCTGTAAAAGAGACTTTTACGGCCGCCTCCTTCGCAAAAGAGTCAATTCGTTCATTGCCTAAAATTCCCCGATGACTTGGGTGGGGAATTGAGAGGTCAAGCGGCAATGGCCCGTATGCATGCATGCGTGCATGCATGGGAGATGAGACGCGACGAGAGAGAGAAAGGATTCCAAATGGAATTGAGTTGCCCGCCGAGGATTTTCGGACAAGCGTGTTATTTCGCCTGTCGCCCCTGCTCGTCGTTCATTATTGCTCTCGCTTGTTATTATTTTTGGCCTGCCAATGGAATTAAGTGCTTGCGTGAGCTTTGCCTCCGACGGCCAGCAGCAGCAGCAGCAGCCACGTGCGGACGAGTGCGGCCTTTTTTTCCCGAGCCGTCGAAAAACGGGAATTATATATATCGGACGAGTTTGCGTCTCTCGAAAAGTTTTAATTAAGAATGAGATCTTCGGCCCGAGAGAAAAAAGTATATATATATATATAATCGTTTGGCGAAACACACTGTGTTTTGCAAGCGTCGATTTTTATATTCAATTAACGTAAGAATATCTTTATCGGGCAGGCCGATAAAAAGTTTTAGCTAAATGTGTGACGAGAGAGAAAAAAAGTTAATCGCCCAGACCGCGAGATAATAAATATAAATATGAACTTTTTGCAGCGTCTCTCTCTCTCTCTCTCTGCGTCGTACGCGCACAATTAGCTTTTTTTTTTATCTGAAACTAGATTGCCGATTGAAATTGTCATCGAAGCGTCGCGCTCCGCTCGAGTCAAACTAGTCGTGCGGAAAGAAAGCCGCGCACGCGTGTCAATAACCTTGGGGCGGCTTCGCAAAGTGAAAAGCTCGATTCGTTAATTTTTTATTAAACTCTTGTATGCACCGACGATGCATATTGCAGCGCAGCGAAGGGAAAATATATGATAAAGAAAAACGGCCGCGCACAGAAAATCGTAAAGCAAACAAAACAGAGAAGAAGCGCGGCTATAGGTCTTATCATCGATCAACGATAAAAGGAGAACTTTACTCAAATTCCGTTTTATCGGGGGGAGAGCGGCGACTGCTCGCGATACATCGACGCACCACACATCACACTTTCTCGCTCGCTTATCCCAATCGAAACGTCATACGCAACCGAGAGAAAGAGAGAGAGAGAGATATCATACGCGCACGCCGGGCTATGTTCGACAGAGTGAATCCCAAGTCCGGCGCGTTACTTTTATCGCGAAACGCGCATATTTTTTAGCCGCGCGCGCGCCGCTCTCGTCCGAAATATAAAAGGCGGGTAATCAATTTCTATGCGCACCTTGCTCGAGAGAGAGAGAGAGAGAGAGGGAGAAAGAGCCCCGGTAATTTATGGGACGCAAATTCACACCTCGAGCGCGCGCACCTACGACAACCTTTCGATTTATTAATTTGTAAGGCGATTGACGCATCCAGTGTGCGGCTTGAATTATTGAGCGCGCTCGTGTTTCTAATTTATTAAGCGGCGAAGAATGTCTTGTAAAATATAAATTATGCGCGAGCGAGCTTATCGTTTTCACCCAAACAGTATATAAATCTCGTCTATAGCGAATCGCGACCTTTTGCTCTCATCGATTGTTTATACAAAAAAGGTGAATTGAATTTCTAGCAATTGCACACCTCGGCGATCGGTGATTAATATTTCATTCGCTAAATCGCAGCGCCGAGACTCCTGAAAACCTCGGGAATTATACATCTTCGATGAAAAATTCAGAGTACAAAAGTACAGTTAATTTACACGGAATCATTATCCGTTTTTCGAAGGAGACTCGGCGGCGGCGAAAAAAAAGAGCAGGTCTCCAAGTGGAAAATGAGATCGGTGGCGGGTAAAAGAGCGAGAGGCTGCGGCCGCCAGGATCGTTAAGAATTTCTAACGAAAGGCTCCGTGTGCCGGTGCTTACGGCCTGACAGTACTCGAGTCGAAGGACTCAATTTAACGAAACTCCTGCGAAGCTGAATTCCCGTCAATTACGCCGGCGACGAGCCGTAGGAGCAACGGAGCTCTCTTTCTCTCTCGCGAGATCTCTCCTCCGTGTGGCGACGCATCAAAAATAGAATCGTCAGCCTCGCTCTCTCTCGGAGCTCTTCTCGGTACGAGCCGACTTGGGATATAAGGAACAGCACTCGCGTTCGGGCGCGCGCGTTATTTTCTTTTTCCGCGCCATGCGCCTATCTCTCCCCGGGAAAGAAAATTTCAAATCGTTAATTCCGCGAACGAGCGGAACGAGGGAGCATTCCGAAGCGCCGCGGAACAAATCACGGAATCGCCACTTGCGGCGGCCGTTTATCCTCTCTCTCTCTCTCTCTCTCTCTCTCTCTCTCTCTCTGCTCTGCTCTCGACGTCCCGCGCAGAAGAGAAACGACTAGTTTTGCCGGTCGCGAGGGCTAAATGATTCTTGAAATTCAGGTCACTCGCCGCGCGCGCGCGCGGATCGCGTGTGAGACATCGGGATCGGTTCCGCGAACCATCCGTAACACCTATATCTCCCGCCGCTATTTCCAAAAGGAAGCCTTTTTTCCCGCCGCTTTGTGGGCTCTCTCTCTCTCTCTCGTTTTTTTTAAAAGGCAAAGCGCCCATTATGATTTACGTCGGACTATACGCTCTTGGTATAAGGCCCTGTAATTTCACGCTCTCCTTCTCCCGACGTGCTTTCGGATACATCTCATTGCGCGGGTTTTCGACTGCAGTTGCATGCGGCCTTTTTTTAAGGGCTCGTTTGACTTTCGTTCTGTCCTCTAACGAGGAGATTTTCGTTGCATCCGTCTTCCGCGGAAGAGTCGAGAGGCGCGAGGCCTATCGATTCATTGAAAAAAACGCAAAGTGAAACGCGCGCTAAATTTATTGCCGAGTCAGTGCGATACGCAATATTTTGGAAGCTACGATGAATCGATTGTAAAGTTGTTGGCACTGTATTATGAATAAAGTTATGTTTTTCTCTTCATTATGAGCGTATTCACTAGTCAATCAGCTTGACGTAAACATAGACTCTGGACTCGTATGAGTAGAGCCAGCCGTTGTACGATAGCGTTTATCTCGTGATACTCGAGACAGTTCGAGTTCAATGAAACACACAGAAATTTAAGACGATTTAAAGCGCAAAAAATGCTTTCTAATGCGCTTTTTCGATAGATCCGCGTCGAAGAGTGGAGGTTAATTTATAAAATTTAAAATTAAGCCTTTAGAATGAATTCTGAAAAATTATTAAATATATCCATACCTCGTATAAACGTTCAACGTTTGTCCTCGACATGTAATACATTATTCGTGAAAATAGCTTCGATAGCTTTAATTTTTGACTTGCAACACTTCCAAAGACGATTAATTGGAAATACAAAGTGAATCAAATAGTTTCCAAGCCTATTCGAAACTCAAACTTTGCTTTAGCTCGATAAAACACTTATTTTATTAAGCAGACATGCTTAGAAAAACTAAATCATTTAGGCAAAGCCTAAATTGAGGTCTAAACCAGTTAAACGCGACGGGAGAAATTGAACTCTGATCCTACTGTGCGCCGTATCGCGAAGCCGGCGATCCGTCGGTAAACTACCAGGCGCTTCGATCGCCTCGAAGCTCCTACCTCGGCGAAATATCACGACGTCGGAAGAAAATATAAGCAAGAACGAGACCGACTGCGAGAGCCTTAATTCTAAGTAGTTGATGAATGAAGTGTACACCTACCCCCCTGATGGGCTGCGCCATGAAACTCCTGGCCGCGCCGGGGAACTCTGCGTGCTGAGCCACCGTAGCTGCTGTATTTTCCCCGGTCGAACGACAAGCGGCCTCTCCTTCCTCACTCAATAACACCTTTTTTTTTTCTTTCTTATTGCACTCTTTCTCTGTTCGCTTCTCTTCACCCACCGAGATTCTTTAAATTACGATATTATTATGTTCACTGTCAACACTCGCGCTCGATTCCGGTCCCGTCGGAACCTCGGATGAGTGCGAAGAGAGGAGGAAACGCGGCGCTTATTTTCGCTCGACGAACGCTGCGTGGAGACGCGATCGAGTTGCCGTCGGCAAAGGCTCGGTAACGTCCGTGACAATCCGCCGGTTGAGAGAGACGAGCCCTTTTGGCACTACGCGCTAAAAAGCGTGAAACGCTGCTGCGGGAGGAACGAGGAGCTCTGCTGTGTCCGTCTCTGCCTTTGGCGTCAGTAAAGATCTGCGGCTCGCCAAGACGACGACTTCGGGAGCAAAGATTCGTGCCTCCTCATCCTCGTCGATCGACTCGAGGCTCTACCTCGACGATATTGATTGGGCTCCTCGGGAGGCAGCGGATACGGTCCAGGCCTCACAGGTCGGCTCGCATATCACCACGAGATCGACGTGCCTCCCCTTTATCCCAGCAGGCAGAAATCACAGGAAGCCGAAGCTGAAGCTGAAGACACACGCGGCACGATTGAAGACTGAGTCGCGTGGCCGGCTCGACTGGACCCGGGTATATCGCACTGGTCTGTGCATAAAACCTCAGCTGCCGTGCAGGTGGCGTTAGACTGCAAGCCCAGTGATCGGTCTCTCTCTCGGCCGTATACGATCCAACGACTCAGCCGGGAAAACAAGAGGCTTTCCTCGAAGAAGTCGGTTTCCCCGCGGCTGACGACGACGCGACGACGCGGAGGAAAAAGCACACGAGGGCGACGACGACTGCGCGACGACACGACGGTAACGTTGATGGTATACAAGAAATGATTACAAACGACGGCGGCACACGACCGGGCCCGTGCGTTTTCTCAAGCGAGCGAGCGGTTTAAGGATCCTGCGCCGTCCGCAGTCGTTCGCTAACTGTCAATCAGCTCGAGCTACGGCGCACGGGAGTGGGAGGCACGGCCGGCACGCCCAGAACCGGCCGACCAGTCCCCGGGGGCCCCGCCCACCGACCCTGGCGCCACGGCGGTAGCTCGACGAATAACAGCCCTCCGCCATCGTTCGCCTCGGAAAGCGGCCGCCGAGCGGATCGCCCTCTCTCTCTCGCACTCGGGCCGCCGAGCCCGGGAGCGAGGAGGACGCAGCGCCGCCGGCTTCTCTCCGGCGGAGGCACTGCCCGCGCCGCCTGCCGGCCTCGCCGCCAAGCTCCCGGGCTCGCGAGAGAAAGGGAAGGAGAGATCGCCGGCTCTCAGTCACTCCAAGGCTTCGGCCGAGCGGCCCGTCCTCGTCTCTCGCAAGGCAAAGCTCTCCGCATTCTCCCACTCTCCCGCGGCGGCGAGGTGGAAGAGCCCGCGCGCGACGTATCCCCGGCGCCGCTGCTCGCCGAGCAGCACACACGTGTTTTCCTCCTGCCGTCGCATCGGGACACACCGAGAGACGTGCACTCGATGCTCCGCGCGGCGACGGCGGACACCGCGGCCACGGCGTGTATATAAGGAGAGCTGCACACCCGATCTCCTGTGGCCTGCACTTGCCGGCGGACGTTTGCCTGCCGCCTTTTTTTTTCTATATCGAATGGTGTTGCCACTTGCGGAGAGGGATGAGATAATGATTTACGAGTGTATTTAGTGCTTGTAAAAAGGGACGAGTAGTTTTTAAGGGATCTCTGTGGTGACGGGAAAAACTGACTAAAGTCGTAAAACCGTTAGGCGGGCTGCTTTCAATTTCAAATTCCGGATAAATTATATATCGATATCGCTGTACCTCTTTTATTTGGTTGTGCAATTTAATAAAACTCTTTAATGCGAACACTTGCTATCGGTATTTATAATGCAACGTAAGTTTTGACTTTCTACTCTGGCAATAATGCTGCATTTCTTTGCATAACGACTTGAGCAATTCAGTGTATTTTAATTTCTGACAAAGATATTTCACTGTAACGTTATTAAAAATGGCATTCAGTTTACATGTAGGATCATTTCGAGTAATTCGCAAACAATTGTGGTAACGTGTCAAAGATTAGTTGTATAAAAACTCAACAAAAATTTACATAAAAATCTTTAAAAACACAGTGTCCAATAACTAAAACTTTACATTGTCAAAAATTTTATCTAAATGTTCTAGTACTAAATCAGTGACGAATCTACGTTTATCAAAATTACATAAATATATATACAAACATGAAAATTATTATCTTAAAAAACCTTCCATCCTCGCTAATTTCCCGAATAAATTCTGAATCGCGTTATCAGCCCTGGAAATTGGTTCGTCCGTCGCTGCTCAAATAAAATTGACACACAACGAGGAGCCCTACAATTTCGACACGAAAATTACACGGCAAATAAAATATCCCTTATAATACTTTCCACAAGTCATCGGGGCGAGAGAGAGAGAGAGAGAGAGAGAGGCACACGCGCGTCCGAAAGAAAGCGATATCGCGCGTCTCGCAAACAATAGCCGAGCAATAAGTGGCAGTCAGCTGATCGCTCGCGTCGGCGGGGGGGTATACATATCGGGGCGCCGCCGCCGCCGCCGCCGCCGCCGCCGCGAGAGGAATTAGGTCGCGAACGCGCGCGGAGCTTCGAACTTTGTATGGGTATTCAGCTCTCGGGGGTTGGCTGCTGCTGCTGCTGCCGCTGCGGCTCCGGGTGAGTAATAGCGCTCTCGCGCCGACGGACCGACGCGCGCGGGGGAGGACCGCCGGCGCGAGCTTCGGCGCGACTGTCACCGACATCACTCAGCCTTCTCTCTCTCTCTCTCTCTCTCTCGCTTGCACCCGCGCACGATTTTATGACTCGCGTCCGGGACCTCTCTCTCTTTCTCTCTCGTTTGCCGCGCTGCAGCTACGGGGAAGAGAGAGAGAACACTCGCCGCCTGAATGTGTATTGGACTTTTGGCAAGGGAGCGCGAAACTTGGCCTTGAAGGTCGATTGCATTCGATGTGCTTCGAGCCGCTGCAGCTGATTGCTTTATTGTATTTCGGTATTTTCAAGTGCACGTGGGCAGAAAGCCGGCTTCTACATTGTACTTTTTCGATTATTGTTACACGGTTAATTCTCGAGATATTTTTGTAATTTAAGAACGAATAAAATTATATCTGTAAAAAGGCCGGCGTATTTAAATGCTCGATGTTTTATAGGTCGTCAAAAAAAAGTAGAGTTGGTCAAAAATACAAAGTAAAACGAGCATAAAGTTTCGTTCTGAGCAGATAATCCACAAAGTCAAAACTATATAAAGCAGTGGCCGCCATAAAGCCGAAATCATGTGTTAAAAACGTGTGAAGTATCCCGAGTATAAGTATACATAAACTGGCCATAAATTGTAGTAGAAATTTTGGAGGTTTATACACACTTATCCGGAAACAGTAAAAGCCAGGTAAAAGGAAGGGCAATAAAGGTTACTAATTCCATTGGGGTTTATTAACTGGGAGACTTTTGGCACTGGATCGTTGTACGCAGTGCAGCTATGGGTCGTCCGGCGCACGTTGTCGGCCACTTAGCAAAGGGCCTTGCCTGAGCCGGGCCGCTTCTAACCCAGTTGTTTCTCTATAAATCACTTCCCAGCTGGAGAGTGGCAGGCATCAGCTTTTACCTTTGCCTTCCGACAGATGTCGATAGCTCTTGACCGTCTATGGCCTGCTTATAGCCGATGCTACAAACTCCGTTTCTCTCCCCCCCCCCCCTCCCTCTTTCCCTTTAGGTTGGTAAAAATGACTTTCGACCTTGGCAGGGAAGAGCAAATGTTTAGGATGAATCTTTGCTCTGTCATAACAATGCACAAAGCTGGCGCCTATGACTCTGCAGGCCTTTACGATGCATTTAGGATCGTTGCCGACGGACCGACGGTTGGGCAAACTTTCGCAATGCGGCCGCTTGGTGGTTTACGTTCTGATGGAAGTCTTGCAGTGCGGAAACGATCTGCGTTCTTCTTCTAAATGATTTTTGAGTATTAAGCAACTTTGGTTTATTCGGAAGGTTTTATGATTCATAGGAAAGACATAAGCTTATAATTAGAGATGCGTCAGGATATAATTCTTAAAATTTTGAAAAGGCACGTTTACGGTGAAAATAAAATGACTTTTAAGCCTTTTATATTATTTTAGAAAGCTGAACTTTTAAAAATCAATAAATGCGTCTGAATATCTCTTAATTATTTAGAAAATGTAAATACACAATATTTTTAAATACAAAGCACGATAGTTTTCGATATACAAATGACACTTTCAAAATTTTTTTAAACTGATTTATTTGTAATTAAAAGAAGATAATCTGTCAGGTCAATTTAGCATTATTTGAATTGCATTTTTCAGTGTCAAACTTAGAATTACAACTAATATAAAATACAATTAATATAAAAAAAAAAAAAAAAAAAAAAAAACAACTATACAAAAACTTGTCAACCTTCAATAAATTGTAATTTCTTTACAGCAATAGAAGACTAATTTTTTAAATCTAACACGAACGCAGAACACAACTAAATGCTCCAATTATCGTCTGCGAACCTGCTCCATTTTACAAAGCCTTAAATTCCCCACAGTATCTTAATTACCGCTGAATTTTCCACGATATACCCACTCCTCCGCGAGAGGCCGAGCTCCTCTTATCACTCCCCGCGATTTTGACGATCGGCGCAGCAATCCGGCCAGCGATATTTACAAGGCTCCTCTCGCAAAAAACGTCCCGAGCGATTTCGATCTTCCTCCGCGCCGATTTGAGCGAGCGCGCACACGCGAACGGGATTCGAACGGGGCGCTTTCGCGCGCGCGCGCGCGCATAAAGTCCGCCGGGCGAAACGAAACGCAACACCGATCCGATTAGGCGCGTCGAATTACCCGCGGAGGGAGCCCCGCTTCTCTCTCTCTCTCGAGGTTGCCGCGGCCTTCTTTTCCCAAGCGCTGCGGAGTCATGTTGTCATGTCCGCGCGCTCGGAGGCGTGCAGCCGCGCACACTTTGTAGGACAAACCGTATGCCCTTTATTTTGTTTTATGCGTTCCGCCGGAATCGGTCGCTTGAAATTTTAGGTTTTCTAAATCTTGATATATCGTAGCTTCCATAATATTTACAGTACCGAGATTTTAGCGGCAGATATAAAAGTTTGTTACTAAATACATCTAGTCCGTCTGGACCTTAAAATCTCATCGCCCGGCTCGTTCCTCTGGGCACTCGACGCGCGGTGTTTATAAATTCAGTCTGCGAGGCCTCTTTCTCGCTTCTCTCTCGCCGCTCTCGCATATCGAGAAGGAGAGATACACGCACGCGATACGGAGCGAGTGTTGGAGGAACGATAAGGCTCGCGGCTGCTGCCTCTCTTCGCCCGCCGGTTGATTAATAATCAAAACACTGGGCCGATTAAAGGTGGGGTAACGGCTCGTTAGAACGTATCGATAGTCATAATAGACGCTGGAAAAATATTTTTTTAAAGCGGCCCGCGCGCGCGGAATGATAAATCGCTCCTCGTCGTTTTGTACACAATGAGGAACTCTGTTTGATTTGCTAATGTATGGGCGGCCGCGGTATAAGTCGTTACGGCGCTGAATGTTAGAATGCCTTTGATGGAGACTTAACGTTTATCGGAATCGGCTTGGTATTACTTAAGTCAGAAGATGCAGTATCGACTATTAATAGTGTCCAGTTGTACAAACATTGATGCGCTCTCTTGTGAAATGAGAAACGTTATTGCCTTATTAATCTAATGGGGTAAATTTTGCCATTGATAGTACATTATTCAGAGCTATCGTGCAGACAAATCTGCAGATGCGCAGAAGATGTGCATGCGAATGTGAGCAATAAAATTTGATTAGGAGTTAAAAGCTGATCTGCATGGAGGGTATTAACTGGGCAACCTGCAATCGATCATACCGTTGAGAAACAAATACCTGAATCTGAATTTTTTTACTGTCAGTTTCATAAAAATATTCGTTATACTAATGAATATAGAGTATTCCAGGTTACAAGTGAACGTTGCAATTTCGTACAAATAAAAATAGTAATTATAATACGAGCATATCTTACCCGGAGAACGAAAAGTATGCCAAAAATGTCTACATTTCGGCCGTCACAATGGATGCCGAAAAAAATTCCCCGCGGCGGAAAGAAATACTTGTGTGAATCTTTCTCACTTGCTTAAAATTCATCTCGCCGGTAATCGCGAGGATAGACAAGCATCCGTAAGAAATTCCAGTGTGACTAAACTTTTTAGTGACTGACAGGCCAGCTACATATGGGATCAAAACGTCGGGTCGCGAGGGTATCGCCGAGATCTCTCCGCTCGATGCTCTCTCTCCCAATCCTTTTCGCTTTCATCCTTGATCGCGATGAGACTCTCCCGGCCTGGGAGATGATGCATTGAGAAGCGGTGCCCTCTTAAAAGTATTAACAGCCACTGACCGCGTTGAACACTGTTCGCCTTGGATTTATCTTGAGAAACTTTCGGAAAGGTTCTAATTCCTTATTCCGCCTTGGCGTCTTCGTCCCTCTTTTTTTTTTGACTTTATCAAGATTTCAAAAACACGTGTGGATGAATAAAATTTTATTTGGATTAAATTTGAAGTTGAATTAATGGCGAGCAATTTTTTAAAGTTTTTTTCTTAGGTTTGTATTACGATATTTTTTTAAGCGGCAGTGACGCCATTGATAATGACTTAATCTTAATATAGACGTGCATAAGCTATTTCATTTACATGTAGATTATTCAATTTCCAATAAAATAATATTCAAAAAACAGTTTCAAAATTAGGTTGAAATTGTAATAATTATATTTTTATATCTCCTTTTTCTACACTTTAATTTTGATTTTATCTCAGAACAACTGTTTTTATAATAGAGCCTCGGCAACGCTAATGAATCCGTTAAAACGTGTTTTCACTTAACTCTAATATTATAATAAATGCTCCTGCCAAAAAGGAAAAAAAAGTCACGCGTTCTTAGGAAGGAGAAGTGTGTGTGTGTGTGTGTGTGTGTGTGCGAGAGAGAGAGAGAGAGAGAGAGAAAAGTCTTGGTGACGGTAAAACTGCTTCTAGCTCGAGCTACTTTATCTCCTCCGGAGCCGGTGCCGAGCCTCGAGGCCCGGTTAGATGCATTTCGTGTAAGGTCGAGCCATACATTCTCCAAAAAGGCCGAATTACCTGCCCACTTGTCTGCTCCGCCGCTCGTTTTCCTCATTCTTTCTCGCACTTCTTTGCTCTTTGCCTCCCGACTCGCGCCCGACTCTCGCCTTCTCGAGAATTACGCCTCGGAAAGAAAACACCGAGAGAGACGCGCCCCCCGATATCACTATTTTTTGCCACCCGAGCCTCGGCATATGCACCTGGAATTTTTAGACAAAGTGCACACCTTCCGAAAAACCTTGCGGACGTGCACCGCACCCTGCTCACCTTTGTCCATTTTAATTTTATGATCTGTTTTAGTAGATCGTGTAAAATATGTCCATCGCTTAAGATCGCACGATTCAAAGTAACCTCTTTCATATAAAATTGTAAGAAAAAGTTGCCTGCTTATAAAAAAGGTACAAATTATCTGATGGATAAGCCATTTAATTTTTTTCCTATCTATTTACTAATTATAGCTGTCACGTTTTAATACGAAAAGTATGCATCCGTAAATGCTTCGCGCGTTTATGAAGATACTCTTGAAAGGATTTTTCGCACGAGCTTCCGATGCAAAATTCTTTCGAATATCTCGCGCATTAAAATACAGGAAAAGCGGTCATGATACAATCTTCCACGAGCTGTTGGCAATTACCTTTAAAGATCCACGCGGTTAGTCTAGTTACGCTTAATGCAATTATCATAGCAAATTTTGCGTTGGCACGTATATAGTTCACTCCCGCATGCATCTTATAATTACACACCCGCGCTTATTTGCACACGCGTGCTGTCGTGTAATGAACGACCGCACTGTAAATATTCATGTAATTAGTAAATAAATAACGCACGCGAAGAGTTTTTAAGACCTCCCATTAAACATTAATATCTTTAAAAATGTATGCGCGGGCAATTCCGAATTAAACGAGGCTACCGATACACCATTTTAGTATACGTTATTTTGACTAAATACGAGGTTAAAATATGCTTTGTTTATTTTTACATCCTTGCGAAATAAATTATAGTGTACGCTAATTTTAACATTAAAATATATACAAATTTAAAGGATTACATTATATATTGCACAAACATTATGTGCCAGATTTTCATGCGATCATAATAATGACATTTGAAAGATTAAACACAAATTTATGAGCATGCATTAAGCAGAAAGGAAAAAAGAACTTTTTATCGGGTTTTGGCATCTTATGAAGATTGAAGTATTAACTTCAAATAATTAAAGTAAAAAATCGCAAAGGTATTTTTTACAATTGTAAATCAGACGGTAAAGGAATATTTCATTGCACGCAACGATAAAAGTATAGTTTGCATTTGAGTCCTAAGCTACCTGTCAAAAAAAAAACTTTTTCATGTACAATCAATACCTACACTATTTTGAAACGATTACACAAGAAATAGTAAAAACAGTAGTAAAATTGAAAAATATTGTTAAACTTGCAGAGTAAAGAAATTATTAACCGTTTTAATTGCTCGCGAAACTTGGCAAGCACACCAGCAGATTGAAATTTTTAGATGAAACGTACTCGTTAACTCGATAAAGTATACGGACGCTTTTCCTAAGTCAAACAGATTAATGCAACGCATTGACACAAGAATGCCGAAGATCAATGTCAGCGACAAACGCCAAGAGGTATACGTCCGCCTCGAATCTGGTCCCGTATAATTAAAGGATCGCTCGAAAACCTCCCGAGTCTATCATTACCGAGGAATTCGACACTCCTCGGCCTCGTTACCAGCGGACGGGGCAGCGACTCATGACCACCGCATGCGAGTCGCCTAATCGGAGGCTTTTCACCGCGGCCTCGCGCCCGGAGAAAAAACGCCAGGCAGCCTCCTTACTCTCCATCTCTCGATCGCTCTCTCGGCTTCGCTCGATCCGATCTCCTCCCGAGCGAGAGAGATCTACAAGGAGAGAGAGAGACCCTTTTACCGGAGCGATCGGCGCGATTCTCCAGCTTTTAGCCACTTCGGGTTAACGTTTCACGCCGTGGCAGCAGGAAGATGCCGAGTCACCCTGCCGTCGCGGGGAAGGAGTTCCCTCTCTCTCTCTTTTTCTCTCGCATACTTTCTTTTTCTCGCCGCGGCCCCGACTCTCTTCGAGGAGAAAAGAGACAGTTCGACGCCTCTCGATATCTCGTCCCGAGACGAGATCTCGGCTCGTTACGCGAGGTTATTGATTATATACCTCGTAGGCATTGCGCGGCTCTTTTTTTTTTCTTTTTATTCCCGACAATGCTCTCTCGCACCTTTTCAAGAGCGCGCCGAGCTGTGGGAGCCTCCGGTTCGACTTTCGGTAAGCGTGTTTCTACTCTCCTACAGGTGAACGATACATGAAAAATGAAGGCTCTCCGAGGCGTCGCTGGATTTCTACGCACCGACGGAGAAGAACTTTCATCTGTTTGTTCGGCTGGGCTTGCTTAATCAATACAGGCTTCGTGTGTGAAATCTAGCGCCGAATAAGCTCATTAATAACTGCTCAACGATCCCGTCTTTTGACTTCTTCGACATTACTAGACATCTTTATTTCAAGCGCTCCGTGGGTTTGATGATCTCTTGCTGCGCAATCAATGCCTCCTGCGTTCTTGCCTAAGCCAAGCGAAGAGGCATCGATGCGCGTACTCCGTAAAACTCAAATTACTCCAATTATAATCACACATTTCTTCACAACAATGGAGCGAGGTGTTCAATCGCCGAAGCAAAACAGCAGCTCTCGAGCTATTTTAATTCCCGATGATAGGAGCACAATATCTTTTACATAAACTCGCATCGTACGATCGGTATATACGCTAGCCACTAATAGATCGTTCGAGCCAAGGCATAACTCATTCGAGACATAAAAATTACCAGGCCACGAAAGCATAACGGCTCACGGATAGTTCGCGCCGTAGCCGCTGCCATTCGGTCGATCGGCGAAATATATATATATCCCGAATCCGCGCTTAGGAATCTCGCGAGCAGCAGCGGCAGCAGCAGCGCGCCAGAACAACGAAAGGAGCTCTCGAGAGCGGGAAGGAAAAAAAAAGGACTCGCTTTCAAGGTTTCCGAGAGAGCGAACACAACCGCCCGGAGGAGGAATCCCGGGCGAGTGACGCTGCTCTTTTCCGACGCAGCTCTCTTCTCGCGCACACGGCTCTCTTCGTCGAGGTTGATGGCCATCGACGTGTCCGCGCGGTGATCCGGCGCTCGCTCTCTCTCTCTCACGATCGATGTGAAAAAAAATATATAATCCGTCGCGTAATACCCGAAATCGAGCGCGCTCTCTCGGGCGAGGATGACTCGATGCCCGAATATTACCCTATCACCGATATTAATTCCGTGCCGTCGAGCAGCGAGTATTCCTCGCGGATACGTACTTTGGTCCGAAGGCCTCCGCAGGACGCTCTCTCGCGAGTCCCCGTGCGTGCACGAGGCGGCGGCGGCGGCGCGCGTGGCCAAGGGACTTGAGATGTTATTTCGGTTATTTACGAGATGTCTCGGGACAGGTGACAAGCGCCTCCTAAACGACCGCAACGCTAACTCTCTCTCTCTCTCTCCTCCGGCCGGGCGCTGTATAAACGCCGGGGGCGGAGTGTGTGCACGCTGCGGACCTCGCGAGACCTCTCTCTCTCTCTCCAATTCCCTCTCCATATACACCCCGTAATTATGCGGATGGTGAATTATGGCGAGGGAGAAAGAGAGAGAGAGAGAGAGAGAGAGAGAGCACGCGTACGCACTACGTGCGCTATTTTTGCGGCCGCAGCCGCCGGTGTTGCGCGCGAGGACGCGCTTTGCGGCTTGTGTTTATTAACGCGGGCTTATAGATGTGCCCGGCCTGCGGATCGGGAGGGGGGGGGGGGGGAGAGCGGCGACGGAGTAACCAAGTTTTTTCGCGACTTTATGGCTATTGTCTTTTACGGCGAGAGCGGGATATAGGCTCTTCCTCTCTCTCTCTCGGGGCCTCTTTTATGAGATGATTAATCATCGAGCTTCGATTTTCAGGCTGATGGCCGGGTCAAGATTATTTGTATATACGCTCCGAGAGCACTGGCTTTTGAGTAATAAATTTGCGGAGGGGTCCGCGCTCTTTTTTTGGTCTTTAAGTGCAAGAGCGGAGGCGCGCGCGCGACCCTGCGGGCCTTTTTTATATGCACCGTTAAAATTTTTGAATCGAGTTTAATGCTCGCGCGCGTTCTCGTTACGATCGTTAAAAAAATTTAAATAATGCGCGCCGCATAGAAATTCGTGAATCGCCGAGAGATGCGCAGGCTTGTTATGCTTTTCAATATATAAAATGACGATGAGAGTGCAGACGCGCGTCTCGAATAAAGGTGGACGAGGGGCTGCTTTAAAAAGCGAGGAGTGCCGCGAAATGATTTGCATGGGATTGATTTTCGGAATACTCTAATTCACCCGGCAAATTAATAATTCAGCAGGCGTAAATCTACCTTTATTACATTATTAGCCCGAATGACTTAACTAATTCCTTCATGACTCCGTAGAATCCTCGCGCGCAGTTGCATCTCCAATTCTAATAAATACACAAGCTGACCGGCAGCAGCGGCAGCAGCACGCCTCCAGATCCAGCCGCGATAAAGCTCTCTCGCACAAATGAGGATTCAATCAGGGCTTCTCCCTTCGGAATAATAAGTCCGGCCGGAGGAGCAGAGGCGGAAACAAGTGGATTCGGTAAAAAGGGAGAGAGAGAGAGAGAGAGCGGGAGGAGTCGCGTACACAAAAAAAGCGGCTGCCTCCGAGCTGCACGCCGCGCGTCAGTCAGCCAGTCAGTCAGTCAATCGGTCCGTTAGGACGCGAACACACTCGGTCACACGCGGCCGGACATTATCGCATTAAATATCGACAGGCGGCTTTCAACGAGAGAGCCGAGAGCTCCTCCAAAGTCTCACGCGTGCGTGCACAAGCCTCGAAAATCGACCTGAAAAATTCTTCTCTCCTCTCGCTGCATCCGCTGCGTCCATAATAGGCTTGGGCCCGGCTAAGCCTCTAATTCCTCTAACCTCTCTCTCTCTCTCTCTCTCTCTCTTTCGCTCTTTCTCGGCCGAGGAGAAGAGGAGGAGGAGGAGGAGAAGGAGGCAGAGCTCCTTGGACATCGAGAACGCAGTTCCCATAGATTATTATTAGAATGCGCGTCTGGGGGCTCTGCGCACCACGCGCAGGTAGATGGACACCGGTGTGCTGCTCCGCCTCGCAGAGCCACTTCGCGGCAAGCTGGTGGGGGAGGTTTCCGAAAGAGAAGAATAGAAAAGGGAGCCGCTCAGGTAGGGAGGAGAGAGAGAGAGATGCATGGCTTTTGATCGAAGGCGCGCGACCGAACGATCTCCTACTTTGCTCCTCTGTATCTCCGCTTCTTTCTCTCTCTCTCCCTCTCGGCTTTTTTCCTTTTTCTAGATATATACCTGAGCGGATTCAGCGGCCGTGAATATAATCGAGCGACTCGTCGACGTCTGTCGTAAGTCAGCGCGTTTTGCCCTGGATTCTGGCGGCTATACGCGTCATGGGATCTTTTCGATATTTATGTATATGCTGCCTCGAATACTTTCGAGATATACTATTTTGGCGAATCGCCAGCTTGGGGCCAATGACGAAATTTAACGGGATCGAAATTATGCGCATATTTATTTCATAAGGAATTTTAATTTCAGCCAATATTTAACGAAATTTATATATATATATGAAACGGCGATCAGGCCAGTGTTTACGTACGACGAAATTTTCACAATGGTGATGTAAAACATTAAAGATCATTCAACAGAATATTCTTAAACAGCGCACGAAAGGGCAGGGATAAGAACGATAATATATGTACATCCAACTCGAGGCGAATGGATCTCATTACGAAAGAAAACGTTGCGCGCGCGGCATCATTAAAACGTACTTCATCGTCGGGCTGATATCCCGCGCGCACATTAATCACGGCGTGCTCGCGCCAAGCGCACGAGCCAAGGAGGATGCAGCGCCCTTTTGAAAGCCAAAGGCGACGAACTTTCCCATTTACACTTGTAAAATAGCGAAAGAAGTACACGTACGCGCCCTAAATCATGCGGCCGCGCGTTCTCGGGCGCGCGCGCCGCGAGATTTAGAGGTTTAAGGTTATGAGATACGGATTCGGGATAATATTTATAAGGTCCCGGGCGCACAGCGTCGCCGCGACGTTTCGAGGCTTTCTCTCTCCTCCCGTCTCTCTTTCGCTCGCCGGCCGGTATAAATTCTTCGCTCCTCGACGCGCGGCCGGCCCGAACAAATCAGAAATTCCGGCCGCCGCGGGGAGAGACTCGAGAGAGGAAACCGCGCGCGCGAACCTATCCCGAGCGAGGACAAAAAATTCAGCCGATGATCGTATACGAGAAATGTTAATCTAGCGTTGAAAGCGAAAGGGTTCAAGCTTCATGATTTTTCATTCTATTTTCGTTCTTTTCCTCGCTCTGAAAATAGTTCTTTTACGTATGTTTATTGTCATCTTCACGCCATTCCAATGCTCGTACTTTAGTCTTCAAGTTAACCTCCAGGAAATGTTAATCCAAATTTTCAGTAATGTTCAGCTTAGAATTAATAGAGGAATATCACCGTTTTGGCGATAAAGTAACAGACCTGCTAAAAAAAAATCCGGAAAATACATTCTTGCATCAAGCGGCGTCCAGGGGATACGATGATTTGGTCGCTTTTCTTCTTCAACGTGGCTTCAATCCAACGTTACCCTACAGCAATCGCAACAAATCCTTGCCCATACATTTCGTGGAGGATCCAGAGGTTTTGAAAGTGTTTATTCGCATGTGTCCGGAGACGATCGAGGCTCCAGATAATTCGGGCTGGACGGTTTTGCACAGAGCTGTGAAGGAGACCAAATGGGACATTGTCAAATTTTTGCTCGAAAACGGAGCGAATCCAAACCAATTCATAGTTGGAACTCGAACCACGGCTTGGAACATACACAATAGTAGGTACGTGAAGTATTATATGCAGAAGTACATGTGGGATGTGTACCGCGAAGATGCTAAAGCTTACATTAACGAGCAAAAAGAAAGCGAAAAGCCAGCTGATCCCGACGCTTCTGACACTTGGGACGTTTTGGACTACTTGAGTTCTCCTTCGCTTGAAAACGAATTTAAATACCTTGACCATTACCTAACCTAAGTGAGCAAAGTGCAATGTTTTATATTTAATTATTATTAATCAATTCCTTATGATATGCAATCGTGTAAATAACTGAGTGACTTATTTTATTTTCAGACGTTTCGAAAACATTTCCTAGAGGTTCTAAAGCAATTAAACCAAAAAAGTCTGCTGGAAAATTATTTCTAAAATCGTGAATGTATTGTACCAAGTACGTTTATAAAACCTATTTGACATAAATAAAAATCTGTAAAGATATGTATTGAGCACAGACGCGTTTGACGATTTCTAATTTCACATTCTCCTCTCGCAAACGAACCGCAGAGATTTGTCCCGTTTCGCAGAGAATAAAAGAGCGAGAGGGAAGGAGGGAGGTAATTTTTTTTGGCCTGCAGTCGCTTAAAAACGCGCGACCGGTTATGTCTTCGGGACGCGATTTGCATCGCGTCGGATTAACGTCTGTTTGTGCGCGTCGTCGTCGTCGTCGTCGTCGTCGTGGTCGTTGCTTCGCGTGGCGCAGAGAGAAAAAGACGAGCGGACCACGGGCACAGAGAGAGAGAGAGAAAAAGAAATGCACCGTCAAAGGTCGAGGACTCGCGCGCGATTCACGTGCGCCTCTAGATATGCGAGCGCGGAGATGGAAATAAAAGTCGAAAGCCGCATATCAGCGGCGCAGCGAGAGATGAGAATAAAAGGATGACGCGGCCCGAGAGGTGGAGGGTTACAAAAAAGACTAATGATACAAAATTTAGCGTGAAGGGATTTTCAGCCTTTTTTATTTCGCTGCCTTGAATGCTCGCGTTAAAGTGTTCCTCGTACGGACGGCGTTAAATTGTGAAATTTCGTATTTATTGTGATGCACGTGAAAGTTGGATTTGCAATTTATGAATTTGCTGTTTATTGGTCGGAGGAAATATTGCGCCGAGTTATTCTGTTGTTACAAGAAATTAGCGGGGTGTCTTCTTGCCTTTTTTATCGACTTGTAATAATCACTAAAGGCATTGATATAAATTGTCATTATTACCGAATACTCGAGTGATCGATGCACGATCGGTATTATTTGATTTTCGTATTTTCATTTCGTAAAAGAGATAGAAATACGAGGGGAAAAATAAACGAGCCCGTTAAAATGTACATTTTTAAGTACAGAGAGACTCCTCGGAACCGGGGGGAAAGTGGAAAAAGACGCTTAAACTTTTTCGTCGAGTATCGAGAGGACATGAAAAACTAAAAGGACGCAGGTTTTTCGGTGTGCGGCGGGAGGGCAGAGAGGCGAAGAAACAGAGAGCCCCAGAGCATAAGTGGCGTGCATTAGTAAGTAAAGCCACCGGCAGTTGGCAGCAGTGCACGGCTGCATTTCTTCCGGTGGCGGTTCTGCTCTCCTCTCGCCTCTCCACTCTCCTTCTTTTCCCTCTTGCTCGCGCTTTTGCTCCGGGGGCTGGCGTTCGCTCTCTCTTTCCCGGCTTGCCTGGCGAGGCCGTGGCAAGGCGTCACACCCCCTTTTCTCTCTTTTCTGGTCGGAGCCTCCGACAGCCGGGCTATATCTTTTCGGCGGGCGCTTTTCTTTTTCAGCTGCTTGCTCCGATGCCAATTCAGCCACCGGCGCAGAAAAGATAAATCGCTTGTTTTGAACCGGCCCAAATCGCTCCCCGGCGAACCGCCGCCGCCGCGCGCTCGCTCGCTCGCGTTTTAAGAAGGTGCTGAGACGCGGAAATAAAGTGTCTTGGATAGCCCCCGACGGTGCCGCGCGCGCGCGCGCGCGAGAGGAAAAAAAATGTATCCCAAGACTTATGGCCAAAGGCCCGTCCAACTTATCCCCCCTCGGGAAATTTCAATGACTTTTTAATAGTTGAGAAACTTTTCCGAGGCGGACATCATTTTGTCCGAGCGAATTGCCGCCGCGACAATAAAAGTGTATTGCGTTACGTTTGCTTTGACGCCGAACGACGCACGACGTGCCAAAAATAGCGGCGAACCGAGTCGACCTTAAAGAAATAAAGAAAAAAGGAAGGCGATGAATTTTCGATTTTTACGCCGCGTCGGATGTATTTCCATATAATAATGAAGAATAAACGAAACGACCTTTTGCCGGTAAGGCAAAATGTTTCACAATGAGAAAAGTAGAATATTGCGGACTTTGTTGCGGAGCGCGCACAGCGGCTATTACAACGTTGCGAGTTACGAGCGATAACAATAATGTACATGCGTTTAATTGCCCGTACGCGTATGCCCGCCTTGCGTTTATTTCACGCCGCCCATGCGACGGCGGCGCAACGTACTCTCTCTCTCTCTCTCTCTCTCGCCCGCTTTTCTTTACGAGCGCCGGTAATTTCGCCGGTAATTTTTTTTTCCTGCGCGTTATGATACACACCGCGCGCGCTGACACCGAATTACTTTTTTATTCAATCCGATGGGGGACTTATCTCAGCGGGCGCGAGCGCAATCGGCATATGCCGAGTTCTTTTTAATTAATTCTTTAATTAACCCCGGCGAACCGCGCGGATGTAAATATTATTTACGGCGTGTACCATCGCCGAGGAGGCTTTTGTTCTTCCCCGATGTTTACCCATGACTGAAAGAATGGCGTCTTTGTTTTTTAATTTGTAAGAATAATTTTTGGTCGCGCGTATACCTGCGCCTGCTGTAATGTAATATGTTATTCGTACGTTTGGCAAATAAATGTTATTGTAAATCGTTAAAATAATATACGTATAATTTTATTGCGGTATTGAAATATACATTTTGTTTCGTGTTTGTAATAATCGTGCAAATTTCTTAATGAGATGCTTAATAATTGATAATATTATATATTTATGTACGTGAAATAATAAAGCCACAATAATAACATTAATTAAGTATTCTTTTAAAGAATTATTAAATTATCTATACTTATTAAAGTTTTATATCATTTATAAATTCATTACTATTTTATTAGTTTACTGACATATTTAATAGGAAAGCATTCTTATAGTAAAAATTCATAAAGATCAATAGTAATTGGAAGTTGATTGAAAATAAATATAAATGAACACGACGTATAAGATTTCATTAAATTTTGTAGAAATGAGAATATAATTTAAAAAAATTAATTGCGCTAATGGATAACTATAAATGTTTTTATTGCGTAAAATTATGTACAATTAAGCAAAAATTACTTACTAGCATGCTTATCAGCAATAGCAACGTAAAACCCCAAAAAATTGTAAATATTGCGAGAACGCATAAAAGTAAAAAGTGCCGCCATCTTTTGGCTAAAACGAGTATCAGTGTACACTCAACAGATAGTATAAGCTAAGTTTAAAGATTTTATTGATTAATCCTTTTTATTTTATATCATTGGTTTAATGTAACGTTAGTTATGATAACAAATAGACAATCAATCTGTTTTTTATTGAATATAAAATAAATATTGCAAAATACATGTCTGATTTTAGAGCAACATAAAAGTGAAACATTGTGCGTATAACATTTTTTAAGCGTACCTTTACTTAATTATAATAATAAATTTGCTTAAATGTTGATTTAATAAAGTAGAGTAAAAACATTAGTTTCATTTGTGCACTTTTTATTTTACGCTTGCGCACAGTTCTTTGCAGTCAGTTATAAAAAAAAAAAACAAGATAGTTTATCGAGAAAGAATATTAACATTATATAAAGAGCTACTTAAAGTTATGGATGTGTTTATAATACTTTTAAACTGAATATTCTATAATGCTATGCACGGAAGATAATTAAGAGTTCACTTAATTAATTATGATCGAACCGTAAAGTAAACTTTAAAGTGACACTTCAATAATATTCCCGTCCAATTACAAAGTTATTTTCTAATCATGATGGACGCACGCAATCTTTATCAATGATCGGACTAAAAGCGCGGGGTAGTTTCAATCTCGAATTCGTTACGACGTTACGTGGCCGCGCGCACCGCGGTAACGAAGCAAATGTCTCTTTCTTTTCTAGCCGCGGACGTAGACTCGGACGTTATACGAGGGACGTAAAATATTCATAACTTTTAGAAAACCCGTCAATATGCAAATGCGAATGCTAATCGCGCGGCGGGCTCGCGACGCCGCCGAAGGTTATCGGTCTATTAATGTTCATGTCTACGATATTCCTGTTTCTCTATTTTTAAACGTCGCGCGCTTTCAATGTGAAAATTGACGGAATCCTGCGGAATTAATATATTCGGGGCCCCGAAAATTATTGTGAATGAACTGCGCGTTTGATGATCGGCGCGGCACTGAAACTTTAATGCCCCCGCTTAAAGCTAAAGTGCGCCGTGAACATTTGTTAGTTAGTTGCTTATAGTAAGTAATACAATAAAAACACGGCTTGTATAACGGTCGCCTTAAAGTCGTTGTATAAATATATAATTCAACTGAAACAGTAAGTATATTGATGAAAAACGAATCCACATTATTAGAGTATTTATCAAGGAAAGCTGTATAATGACTACTCTTATTATATTACCTTACTCGAGTAAAATTGATATATGCGTATTGCCTGTAATACGACGTTGCAATAACATTAACGTTTGCAGCATGAATCTCGAGTCCTATGAAGTATTTATTATCTACGACTTAAGTAATTAATGTCTATTTTTTAATTTTACAGTTTCACATTAGAAGCAGCAATTTTTAATAGATCACCGTATCCCCATAAAAACAAATTGCGAACAAGTACATAAAAGTCCCAATTAAAAGTAGCCCGCGAACCTCTTTAAAAAAAAGCAGCGAAATTAGCATGTAAATGAAGTAATTAAAAATCCAAGGTAAAACAATCAAAAGGTATATAAGAATCCCCTCGGCAGGGCTCGGAAGCTCCGGCGCAAGAGGCCCGGGCGTGCATTTAGGCGGGCTCGCGCCTTGGTGCACCTCGGTTATTCGGCTTGTGTGTCTTACGCCCGTGCATATTAGGCCGACAAGGGGAGGGAGGGGCCTCGCGAGAGTAAGGGCGATATATTTATTGCGTTTATTTATTGTCGACGTGCTCGTATTGCTCGGGAAGCGGCGCGCGGGTGCACCGCACACGCCTGCACACACACACACTCGAGACTGAAAACAAACAATGAGAGAAAGAGAAGGAGAGAGAGAGAGAGAGAGAGAGAGAGAGAGAGGAGCCGTCTGCCACCGTTTTGCGAGCGAGCGCAATGAGAAGTCGGCGCGCTGCGCCGCGACAAAGGATCAAAGCTGCCCGAATTGAATCCGCATTAAAAACGAAGGAGAAAAAACTCACCCGGGACGGAGGAGTGGCCACGAACGCCGCGATTTACGATGATACGTAGAACGCTTGTAATATCCGAGGCTCTCTTGGGCTTCTTCCTTTTTCGTTTAATATCGACGGCTATTCTTCGGCTAATAAACATGGCGAATTTTCGACGACGATTATTAGAGCCCCCTCCTGATCGTTCGCTTGATTTTATATGCGCGAAACAAGCACGAGCAAGATCGGCTTCTTAATGCTTGCGCTTTCGACTTCGGCCGCGAATAGGATGCAGCATTATTATTTTATGATGTAGGTAAACGGCGAGGTTTAATATATCTTGGAATAGGTAGGACGCTGTGCCGAGTTTTGAGAAGTATAGAAACCACTTTTTTGCGAAATATGTCTTGTAGAAGCAATTTTAGGGGAATTAAAAGCCGTCGTTTTTTAATGATAATAACCTAGTTGGTGATTTTATACGCAGTAAAACTAAAATTATTAATTTCTGGCTGTTATTGCAAGCCAAGGATATTGACTTTTTTTATTGACCTCTTGCAATAAAAAGAAAGGTGAAATATTTATAGATTTCTGTATGCAAAGAGCTTTTTTCGAACGACGCTTGCCAAATTCTGGGTTGGCATGGATTTTTGGACTCTCGAAGGCATTCGAAATTTTCATTTTATCTCTTTCAAATAGTCATTACGGGAGGAAAGACGGATTTTCTTGGCTCGAAAAGCGTACATTTTGATGCTTACCGTTCGGCGTAAAAACCGTGTTATTTCATCGCGGTAATGCATTTAATCTGTTTCGCTGCCCAAGAAATACTAATCGAAAGTAAATTTTGGACGCGAGAGAGGTAAATTCCGCGCGGAAAATCGAAGGTCTCGGTCATTAGGCGGCATACACAGGCCCCGGATCTCTCGTCTGCATAAACATTTCTCGAGATAGGAGGCGAGTGTAAGTACATGAAACAGCAGCCGACGGGGTTCCATTACACGAGTCTACGTCGGGGGCTGCGGCGCTCCACCGCATATCCACGGATAGCCCGGCGGCAGCAGTAGCAGCAGCGTTTGGTCTGCCGGTCTTCGAATGTTTCCATGCGAGCGGGAAACCGCACATTCTTCAGCGGGACGCGAGCAAAAGGTCGTTAAAGTCGCGACGCGCTCGGTAAACCCTCTGGCTCGGCTGCTCCCGATTGGCCTCCCCTATCCTTCTTTCAATGGTGCACCGCGAACTTCCTTTATTTTATCCACATCTCGTTGCGCTCTCTCAGCCCGAAGGCTTCTTTCTTCCGAGGCTTGCTCTTCTTTTTCTTTTTTTTTTTTTACCTCCTTCCACCCCTCTCCTTCCTCGCCGTGCGCACTCGGATCGGCCCTTTCACGGCACGTCACTCGTTAAATGCCTCCATCTTGCTGCGCGATGCGGTTGCCACCGCATAAATTTCCATTAGGCCGGGCTGCGAAAACAATGGGAGTGGCCCTATCATGAGAACGCGCTGCCGAGAAGGCAGGATTTACGGAAAGCTACGGACGGGAGAGAGAGAGAGAGAGAGAGAGAGAGAGAGAGAGAGAGATTGCCAAGAGATGGAAAATGGAGTGACGTATGAATGTATTAGAGGGGATCCCCGAGTAGCAGCTTGGGGAGATTGCCGTGAAATTGAAAGTCCTCGAGCGGCGAAACAATTCGAGTTTTCGCAATAATGAATATCATTTGCAAAATTTCACGTTCGATGGTTACCGGCCCGCAGGCTTCTCAGACTTTTGAAAGATACGAGAAGTCCGTTAATGAGACGGCTGATGTTTCAACTTGATTTTTTTTCAGATGCTAAATCTTTCCGATCGCATTAATTATACTCGATTTTTCGCGGCAATTAAGACTCGAATCAACAATCTGATATTTAAGCAGTTACAAAACTACCTTTTCTATATCGAAAGTAGCTGCTTTTCGGTTATCATTGAAACTGCACCTATTCAACAGATAAATATCAAGATAAGATTATGCCGGATAAAACTCGTGATTTATAAACGTTAACTATCAGCGGGCAAATTGTGTATGCGCTCGGCTAACGACGCGCCAAACAAATAAAGCTCGTACAAAAGCTCCGGAGAGCCCGCAGTATTTAGCAATGAAATTAACGAAAAAAGCTCGAATTCTCTTAACACCTTTAACTCCCGCGCGGCGGCGGCGGCGTTGGCCGGCAATTACGAAAGAAAAATTAGCCGCGACGCCTGTAAGCGCGTGTACCACCCCGCTCGGCCATCCGTTTAAAGTGCAGCGGCCGCATTAAGCACCGGCTCGAGATACAGCCGGAGAAAAGAGAGCAAAGAACCGTCCGAGAGCGGCCCCCGAAAAGATCCATCCGAAAAACGCGCGTCGGGAGCTTTGGCCGTATAGCTTAAAAACGGGCCGCAAAATAATTAGTTCTCGCGCGGCGGCGGCGGCGCGGGATATCCCCTCGAAGCTCCGCGAGCGAGTTTCTCAGCGCTAAAGCCTTCTGCTTGCTCGTTTTCTCTCTCTCTCTCTCTCGAGCACATCCCACCTACGTGCAAATAAGCTCAGGCGGCGCGGCGTATATACGCCAGATAGCGGCGTCGCCGGGAACGGTAGCACCGCCGGGAGATTAGGCTTGTTTTACAGCGCGCGGTAAAACTGTCGCGTCAAGCCCCGGCGCTATTTAAAGCGGCTGCACGCACACACGCGGAGCCGAGAGCCGCCGAGAGAGCGCGGAATATTTTATAACGCGGCACATCGGATCTCTCTCCGGCCTTCGTTACGCCTCGTGATAATATGATAATACGAGCCGCTCGCCCGTAAAAAAAAAAAGAACGTAATTAAGCCGTTCGAATGCGTGCGGAGCGGTGGCTCGACTTGCGCGCCGCGCTCCGCTTTCGAGAGTGGGTGGAATAAGGAGGAGAGGAGCGTACGGTGTATACACGAGCGTAATGTGCTTGTGTGCCGCGCTCTTTTTTCGCGGAGGTGAATGATGATGCGGCCCGCCGTTATTGATTTAAGGAGGAAATTATATGCGCCGAGAGAGAGAGAGAGAGCAGTCGACGATATACTTTGTATGCGAATGTGCTCGTTCAGAGTTATACAGTTGTATGGCTAATAATGTCAAGTGTACTTTGATCAATGCCTGCTTCATTTGCATAATGTCTTCATCAATGTCTGGATAATAAATTTCATTCGAAGTAGAAACGTAGAGATGCGCCGAGCTGTTTATATACTTTTCGCAGACCGTAGCTTCTCGCGACGGTCGTCAATGGAATTTATATAGAAACGCCACAAGAAGAGACAGTTTTTTTCGCCGTACTTTGTTTACTGTAATAAAAAGTAATTAATCATTCGCCGATGGTAATTGTGTGTATTACATCCCAGAACTATAACTGTACTCGATGGATTTGTACCAGAAATAGCTCGAGCACGTTTCTCCGAGCCTGCCGGAGAGCTCGCCCGGATCATTAATAAAGCAGTCCTTAAGCTAGCCGATCCAGTGGAAATTCATTCAGTCCGTAATGGTCCTAACAAGCGCGAGTCATCGGGGAATGTCAAAACGGATGTGACAATTCGAATTTCTCCGTTCGTATACGATTTAAAGTGTATAAGGCGAGAAAATTGGCCGCAAAAACGAAACCCCCTCCCTCCCCCCTCGAAAAAAAATGACTCTCGAGGGGCCAGGCGCGTGGAGAAAGAAAAGCACGGCCGAAAGCCCGGTGCGATATCGGCGAGTATTGTAGGCGCACCGCAAACCGGATAAGGATCCAGCGGGTGTGTGTGTGTGTGCGAGAGATGACAGGTGCAGGCGACACCTGCTAGGATCGACAATGCACTCTCCGCTGCGCCGTGGTTTCTCCGAGTATATAGGCCTTCCTTCCTTCTCTGACTTTGCTATACACCTAATACAATTTAACGCATTGAATATCCAGATCGTCGATCAATCCTGCGCTCCAGACAAAATCTGACCGCGGACTGATGTGCAGCGCGGACACTTGGAGGAAAAAAGGGAAAAAGTATATATGGAACGGCCGAGGAGCCCGGGCGCTTATAGAGCAGAGCGTTTTAGCTTTGGCTTCTGCCCTACGGACAACCCCCTTCACAAAGTGATATATGTGAGACGGGACCGCCTCGCGAGACTGGGATAATTCTGAATTATGTTTGTCCTCGTCTTCTTCCCTTGCCACCTTTGTGCAGGCCGTATCGTGGTGCCTTTGTCACGCGCGCGGAGGGACTTGCCTGACTTTTTTTTTTTTTTCTTCCTTACTCTTTATTTTTGTCTGCGTACCTTCCGAGCGTTTTGCTTCTGCGACGCCCTTTTTATCTCTCCCTTTCTTTGATACTTTGATGCTTATCTGCGCCGCGTAAATCTTCAACAATTAATCGCTTGATTAGACACTTTTAACATGCGTCGTTTATGGTAGCGTCATTTGTTCCAATTCAAAATCATTTTTCAGAGTATTACAGATTTACGGTAAAAGTTGCAAAAATCAAAATTCCCGTTTGATTTTTGTATTATATTTTGTTCCCCTCTCTTCTCAACGTAATTGAAAGTGAACGTCCAAGGGCCAGTAAACCAAACAAGCTTAGATATTTTTTTACCACAAGATCTAACTTTACTAGTAAAAAAAAAACACCGAAACTCGAAAAAAATCTCAGCGAGAAGCGAGAGAGGCCGACGAGAATGAAAGAGTATGTGTGCGAGCATTCGCCACCCGCTGGGCCCGACCAGATTCATGCGAGCTATCCTACAACATCTCAGCCTCTGAAACATATGCACGCGTCACACGCCATACCGTGAGCGCGCGCGCGGCCCGCGGGGTATATATAAGACCCGCGCCACCCTCTTTCGGCTCTCCTTGCGCGGCTCTCTATCCGGATTCCTTCCTTTTGGAATACCGAAGACTTTAACGTATTATTCCCACAGTCGACTTCTTATGATTCTTTATAAATTCCAGCCGAAATGAAAACCCACTTGTCGTTTATAATCTTCTTTTCGATATTTTCTACCGAGTGTGAGGTATTTCGTTCACTGTAGTATTTAAAGTATTAACTTCCTTCCTTGGCGTCTTAGAAACAGTTCATCTCAAACGCATAAAAATTAGCATTCAATTTACATTAAGAAAACACTCGTAAATAAAACTTGAGGATCTCAAGCATTATAGGTACCTCTGACCCGCAATCCCATCTTTTAACACCTACTCGATCAAACAAGAAGTCGGCGCAAACACATCCCGGCAGCCTCTAAATTCTCCACTTGGCATAATAATATTCCTCCGCTCATAAATATTTCCCAGCCCATCTCGAAATTCCGCATAGCGGCAACCCTGCGTCAAACTGCAGCCGCGATCGTAGAAAAAAAAAAGTCAACAGCATCCGCATATACGGGGGAACCGCTCTCTTCCCTACCCGGGCTAAAACCCCCCCGATGACACGGGAATCATCCCTCCCCCCGTCCCCCAGTTTGCAGCTCGTGCGTGCGGAATGCTTCCAGCTCGGTATGCGCGCGCGTATCGCTTGAGAATCCAAGGACCGAAATCACTATACGGAATGCCTCACCAGCTCTCTCTCTCTCTCTCTCTCTCTTGACTCGCTATGCGATTCGTCCCGCCAGTCCGGATGCCGCTCGACGAGCCATTGTCACACGCTTTAATGCGCGCCCCTAAACGCAGCGCGCGACTTTTGTTATTATTGGAATTTTGGGGACGAAGATCGCTCGAGGGCTGACCGGTATTGTTGTATGGGGAGAGATTGCGTGTTCGAGCTTCTTTCTTTTTTTGTTGTTTTTTTTTTTTTTTTTTTTTTTTTTTTTAATGACTCTTGTCTGCCGCTCTGTTTGTTTGGGTAACGTTTCGCTGATGGATGGCGCGTTGTGAAACAGGCTGACTTTTATCCGACGCAAAACGCCGGATAACATTAGTATTACAAAGGTGGTAAAAAGTAAATCTAGCACTTGGCTCGCTTTCAAGGCTAATTTTACGCCGAGGAATTTCAAACCTGTGCTTGGAATTGCTCAGATTTTAACAGCTATTATCTACATACGTTTCTCAGGCTCGAATTACATTAATCTATTCATACGCGCATTTAGATTAAACCTTGCCGCGTGGATCAAAGCGCGCATCAATCACCAAGGAACGCGATAATCGCCCATTAAAAAAAATGAAATCCAATCGGAATAACAATGAGTAACCTTTGCGTCATCGTAAAAAAAGGACTGAAAAAGCTCACATAATTACTTCTACGCGGCGCGCAGACACATTACAAAAACAAACCGAGAGTTGCGCAACTGAAACTGTCGAATTACCGAGTACAGAAAATGCTATTACTCTTTTTTACGCCAAACGCCGCACGCTCTCGGTCCCTCTCGCGTTAATCACATAATAGCCAGGAGCACGAGCCTCTTTTTCCGTCCTCTCTTTCACTCCGTCGGAGCTGGTATACACGCAAAAAACCGAACGCGCCATCGTAATAAGATCGTAAAAATGGCGCTCGAAACGCAACAGCTCGCGCGATTCGCGTTCTCGCTTTGGGCACCAGTAAACGCGCCCGACGACGAACTAGCCGCTCTCCCCCCCCGTTTACGCACACAGTCGCGATTTCCAATTCCGTGTAACGAGGTTTTAATGTGATTTGTAGGTCGACGGGAGAGAGAGCGAGAGAAGAGGCCTCCTCTCTTTCGAGTGGACCGACGCGACTGTCGACCATAAGCCTCGCACTCTCCGCGCGCGAGCGATAATTTACGACGTCGTAACGCTCGTGACAAATCGTGTATGCAAACATTGTGAGAGAGGGAGAGCTTGAGCGATTCGGTAAAAACGGTACCTGACTCTACGTCGCGGCGATGGTCCTCTCCTCGGATCGCGACCCCCAGATCTTTTCTCTCGCCGTGTGTCGGCAAGCGTAATAAAATTTAACTGCCTCGCCGCTCTCGGAGACTCTAGTATTTCCTCCGCGCGAATCTCTGTCTCTCCTCTTCGATGTACAGCTTCTCTCTCCTCTCGATTCTATTTTCTTGTCCCTCCGCCGCGGTCGCGCGCGGCGGCCCAGCGCGCTGGGTTCGTTTTCCGGCGGATGAAGAGTCGCGCCGGTGGTCCCGAGGTGGACCATAAGCCAATCATTTGTATGAGTACGTCGTAAAGGTCGGGCTACAAAGCAGCTACGCCCGTAAAATTCACGACGAATACTTTTATGCGTGATATTTCAGCGGCAATTGAAAAAGAATTTGTGGGGGAAAGAATTATTGTCTACCGGGCTATTTTTATTCGTCCTCGACGCAATTAGAAATTTAAATTGTACCGGGTTAAAGGGCTTAAACGAGGCTTCTTATGGAATTAGAGTAGTTTTGCAGCATTAGATAACACAAATTCGTTTTAATGGATGCGGCCCCGAGAAACAATTTAACGAAACGGAATGAAAAAGAAAACAGATTGCCGGGAGATGGCAAGAAAAAGATACTGGAAGATTAAAAGTCGTGTTCCGACGCCGGGCGCAGGGACTAATTGTTATCGGGCCATTATAAAGTTGCACCTGCAACACACAGTGTAGCCGCGTCGCTCGAGCGGCGAGTTAACTCTTTTCACGACGGCCCGGAGAGTCGTTTCCTCGTTTCAGAGTAATATACGGCCCTTTTATGACGAGTCGTTCCGCTCGTTTCTACTCATTTTATCTCTCTGCTCTCTCATTTTAACTCCTCGAGAGAGAGAGGACCTGCGAAACTGTTTTGTCTATAGGTATTCGGCTTTTTTTTCCTCGACGCTAAACGCTTAACGGGACAAGTTCGCGCTTCGGGCTTCCTTGTTTTTCCCGGGGCATCTCGTATACAACGGCGTTACGGGCTCGGATATTATGGACTTTTAGGAACACGAATGGACGATTCTTATTGCCCCGAGTCTCGGCTCCTTGCGTGCCGCTCCTCTCTTTTGTAAGCCGCGACGATAATCTACGAGCTTCGTCCGAGATTTTCCGTCGCCGTTAATGGGCCGCGGCTTGGCTTGACACGACCTCTCCGAGGTGGACATTTTTTTCTTTTTTTTTTCGATGCGGGGAAGGCTCGGAACGGGAGAGAGGAGATTTTTCGAATTTATGGATGTATAAATGTTTGGACGAGCGAAGGAAGCTAGACAATAAAACGAGTTTAGGAAAGTCTTTTCGCATTTGTAGGATTGTAATCCGTAAAGGTTTGACATCGATGGGTGTAATAATTTACATATCAGAAGATATGGATGAACATATACAAATCAATATAAAAAGGCATTCCTTCTAATGATGAGATTTATATTCTTAATCAATTCATGTGTATTTTAATTGAAGACACGAAAGTACTAAATTAATTCAAAAATTAATTATTTAATATTTATATGTGATCATAACAAAAATTACTGCAGTAACAAATTTCAAATTAAAGCATATATTTTTGAATTGATGAAAAAATGAAAAAGTCACATCCGCATAAATTCGCAGATTTAAATAGAATCGGGTGAGACCGATAAATTCTTAGCAGAATTATAACAAAAGCAAAAATTTAAATTAGCCTATAAGTAATAAAATATTTTTACGAGCTCGTATAACGATTTTTTTCTTCGCTTTTAATTCGATTCTCATTTTACGAGAGAAAGAGCGGCTCGCCCGTAGATCGGGCCAATCTTCTCGGAAATCGAATTTAAATATGACAGAAATCAATGACATAAAATCCGAAAAAATTCATAAAGACAAAAAGCGCGCGTTCAGGGCGGGGACTATATACAGCCACCGAGAGAAGAAGCGGCGAATATTCGGCATGTGTGCGAGAGAGAGAGAGTCGACAATCGAGCTCGCGCATATATTCAAAGCGAGAACGTGTGGGCGAACGTTAAAAAACCACCGGCAATATCTGGCGAAACGCAGGCAATTCTCCCCCGCTTCTCTATCGCCAGCTTCTACATATTCATGCGGGATTAAATTCGGCTGCGACTGCTTCTTCGCAACCTCCGGAGGAAGGAAAAAAAGGCGGCGGAGACACGAAACCGGCAGCGGGGCCACAAAAAACTTCGCCGACTAAACGCGGAGGAAAGAAAGGGGGGGACGACGCGCGCAACGTGTCGATTATTCACGGCGGGCGCGTTTTGTTTGCCCTGTAAAATAAGAAGAGAGCCGCGCTCTCTCTCGCATATTTCCGAGAGCCGCGCGCGTACACTGCCTGCGCGCCGCGCGATAACGCATTTCCCCGCGCGGCCGCTTTCATTAATCACGCGCGGATCAGCCTATTCCGGGGTCAGCGACGCGCGCGCGCGCGGGACTACGTTCTCCCCCCCCCCCCTCTCTCTATCTCTCGGCGTAATGCATCTGCTGAATAATATTTGTCATTTCGCGCGCGGCCTGAAATTATGCGCGTTTTGTCGCGAACGCGTATCGATCAAATCTTCGCCCCGGCGAATGGATTTTTCTCGTTTATCAGCCGGGAGCTATGCTAAATCACCTCGCCTGGCTAGGAGATAAGGCTTGTTTAGCATGAATATTTAAATTTAGGACTCGCGACACACGAGGCGCGTAAATGCCTCCGTTCGTTTTTAACTCGATTTTGAATTGGCGCGTCTAGTTTTAAGCCGGGGCGACATTACGATAATGCATATAACAAAACTGCTGCATGGGATATAGTGTCACCGAATAACTAGATGCATAATGCACTAATGTTTTGAATGTTCTGTTGCCGTTTTCTCTCGAAATTTATTAGCATAATAAAACCCTGAGTAATGTGATAAGAAATTAATTACGTAAATGATAAAATTGAAATACTGTTTTGGCATTTTTGAAATTGTTTGATTTTACAAAATTAACCAGTGATTTTCAAATATGTTTTCAAATTAGTAAATTAATAAAATACAGTATAATTGATATGTACTGAAATATTTTTATTTGTTGTTTATCAAGTGGCTTTGCTTAAATTGTTTATTTAATTTGTGTAAGATGCATAAATCAGAGTTGGTGCCTGCTTTATCTATGATTCTTACGCACTTTCACATTTTTGTTTACATGAATGGAGGTTTTCCAAGTATCAAGTAACAAAGGTTGAGCATAAATTATAAAACGCGCCAACGGACAATAAATATATTTTTTTTTAAGTCAAGGATCAATTGTAATTTCGATTCTTGTAAAGTACGCGAGAGTAATAGAATTTAACATAAAATACTAGAAATCAATCTATTGTTAAAAATAAATTTAAATATTAATTTAAAAAATTAAATAAATTTAGATGTTTCTTGCATGCTATTTTAAATTAAATTTTTATTAAATTGGAAAGGAAGCAAGAAATAACTATGAAAAAGAACATGCCTATACGTCCAAGACAAAGTGGGGCATCTTCAACAGGTGTCGAGCGAACGCCGGCGACCCCCGTGCAGGAAAAATTATGAAACTGCTTCACCTCTTATGCGATAATCGATAATTATAGAGGGCAGCCTTTCCCTTTCGTTCTCGCCTCCTCTTTTCTCTCCCCGTCCTTCGAGCGAGAGGAAAATTTGAGGCCCCGAGAATCCTCGAATTCATCCTATTACACAAAAGGCGTGACGGGAACTTGTTTTGCTCGCGTTCACGGAGCATCGGGATCGGCTCTCCTTATAATACTCGGATCGCGAAGAAAGAAGGAGAGACGAGCGCCGGGGGAAGGGAAAAAAGGGTCATTATTCAATTGGATTCCAGCGTGGAAGCCTCTTAATTTTTCGGGCCAGTTCCATTTAAATTCAAATTAATATCGGCAACCAGTGGCCCCGGCCTCGGTCCCGGTGACTGCACGCCTTGATTCACGAATTATGGGCCCCGTCTTTTGCTCTCGGTCGACCGCCTCCCAGGTTTCTACGGGTATTCCGGGGATTCCAGGATCGAGTGTGTTTTGAGCGGGAACAGATGAGCGCACGATTAATAGTCCGAGGAGTGTCGACGCAATCTAGAATGACTTGTAAATGTAAGATAATGAAGTGTAAAATCTTAATGGAATCAAATTTTACGGAAAGCAGTTAACATATTTATAATTTAAGATTGATTGTAAAACAAAAAGTTTGCAAGTATTCGATTTTTATTTGACTAATTTGAAAACTCAGTTATACTTCGATAATAATTCCATTAAAAAATGTTTCTTTGTTACTTTAATTGTACAATCTATTTTTATATAACTTTTCCGAACTCGGTTAAGGCAGAAGAATCGAAAGAAATTCCCGCCGGCGCCTAAACGAGAGCAGTGAGGGACAAGAGAATCCGAAAAGGCCGGGAGCCGGCGCAGCTCGAGGGCTTGAAAATGCGAAAAATCGAGCGAGACGAGGCGGAGAATCGGAGCCCAGAGAGCAGAAAAAGAGAGAGAGAGAGAGAGAGCGGCAGCCTTCCTCGGAGAGAGAGAGCGACTCTCGCTCAGGGGGTGACGAGGTCGCCCCGTGGGGAACACCCGCGGACACGAACAATGCCGCCGGTAAAATGCTCCGCGGACGGACCACCCCTTGCCGGGGGCCGAAGCTCGCAGCCTGTCAGCCATCCGTGAACCGCGCGGAGAAAGGAAAGTGACGGGAGAGAGGCGGCTGAAAAAGAGAGAGCAGCAAAGTAAGGATGCGCTCCGTTGTCGGAGGTGGCCAAAGCCAAACCCGCAGCCGTCAAATATGGGCGGGGTACCGACACGCGGGATCTAACGTTTTACCTGCGGCCGACGGCTGCTGCTGCTGCTGCTGCCGCCGCCGCTGCTCTCTTGACCAAATTTTTCCACTGATTCGTAGAGAGAGAGAGAGGGGAGAGAGTCGGGAAATGACTGTCGGCGGGGGCTGATTGTTCTGCGGATCCGTTTCGGTGCTAAGAGCGAGCAGCTTGGGAAGAAAGCGGCAGGGAAAAAAAACTGTTGGGCTTCGAAAATGTTTTGGCATCTCTTTCAGGTCGAAGGCGAATTTCAATCTCCTCGGATTTGTGTCAAGTACTGACGTCCAAGATTTATTACTGGATATACGATATCTAAATAGATTTTTTCTGACTTTAAGCGTTGCATTGTCGCATCAAACTATTGCAGCGTTATTATAGTTCGAATTTTATACGATTAGAATATAATTTATTTGTACAAACAATACCAATCGAAGAATGCAAAAATGTAGGCTCCACGTTTTTTTGTTCAGGACCCAAATATTATCGGTCATCCATCAACCGACCCCTCCCGCCATTTGTTATCCTTCGTGTAAAATTAATTCTCACGCACTTTAGCCGCTCGTCTGTTAAAAATCTCTTTATCGGCTTAAAATAAACACGCGCGAGGCGGTTAACGCGAGAGAGAAAGAGCCGCCAGCTCGAAAAAAAAAGAGTAAGCGAGGGAACGGTAAAAGCGGCGCCTCCGAAATTCGCATCTCATTAAAGATTACAGCATTCAAAGGCGGCCACACTGTCACAAAGTCGAACTGACAGCTCTCCCGGCCCGTCGAGGAACGGCAAGTGGCGTTCGGACGGGCCCAGGGAATTGCTTACGCTCGCTCATCGATGATTAATGATCGATATATACCCGGGCCAAAGGGCTGTGTCATCGTCCTCTCCAGGCAAGTCGCCGCGCGACGGCTCTATTTCAGCCTGAATATTTCACAACGGGCGCAACGCCGCCGCCGCCGCCGCCGGTATTTAGAGACGGCCGCAGAAGCGCTTCGTGTGTTCGGCCTGATTCGATGTGCCGACGACAAAATGATTATTTTGCTCGCCTAATCGTTCCGGGCTTCGCCTCGGTCTTTTTGGGCTCGGCTGAGTCTAGCTGGGGGGATTATTCGACGTGCCTTTGTGGGAACTTGAACAGGAATTTAATAATCCTTTGAGAAACGTTTCTATAATAAATATTATTTGCCGCACTTTCTCAGACGTGAAATTAGTATTTAACAATTATTTAGCTGTTTTGAAACAGAAGCAGAGTGAGAATTCACGTTGAGAAACAACCGTGACCTATCTTGCAATATTGAAATTTTGATTTCTTCTTATTACGGTATTAGTAATAACGCTTACTAACAATGAAAATTTATGAAGTACTCAGGCGTATGGAAGCTATTAAAGATAAATCAAGAATACAAGCATACAACTCGGCTGCACTGTTAATGAAAATCGAGTTCACTGATCTGTATAGGGAAAACAGATATCTAAAGTGAACGTAAAACATTTTAAACTTATAACAGGAAAATTTTCATTAAAAAATTTATGATTGATTGAAAGTAAATCTCTGGGTTATACTGCTTTTCCTGTCTTAGATATCTGATAGAAACCGAGCGTTATTACTATTTTATAAATATCTGCCTTTTAGAAAAATGGTTTAAGTTCATAAAACGCTTTTGCAATTTTCTTATTCTCTCGTAATATATTGCTTCTTGCTGATAATAATGAATAAGTATAACTTGAAATTTCTAAAAATTCCAGTTCAGAAAGTTGCTCTTAATAAACTTTCCATACTTACAATTTAATTACAATTTTAATTACTTCAGCAATTTTCGTAAAAAATTAACAAATATAATATTGCCCCAAACGTTCTAAAATGTAACTTAAACTCTACACGCCAATTCGCGCGGAAAGACACAAAATATCCCCCCTGCATAAATCAAAACGTCAGTTCTCACAGTCCCGCGTTAATATATATTTAAGACTAATAAAAAGCCCGTAAAAGTGATGGACCGCGCGCGCGCGCGCGGAGTGACGGATCGCCGTTTACAAAAATTATGAATATTTACATCCCGGGGAATCAATAAAAAAGTCTTTTTAACAAGCGAGAATCCCGCGGCCGCCCGGGACCATAAACCGTATAAAGGCCCGGGAGAAGCACTCATCGGCCCGAAAATTCATCGCGGGCGATCCCCTCCGAGGAAACGTATATGTATACGTATAAAGCCCTTATAAATCAGCCGGTGTGCGCCGGGATAATTATCGCTCGGCGCGCGAGGCGGCCCGATCCCCGGGAAGAATGCACGAAAGTAGCATCCGCATTATGTATGTCCAGGAGATACAGATCGATTACGGGCGAGAGGTCGAACGTCGACTGGGGTATTGCGGCAATGCGATTGCGTGCAATGCCCGACCTGAGTTGATAAAGCTGCTTTGCGCCTGTTTACGTCTTTTGTATTGTCGTTTAAGGGGATAATGAGCGTTCGTGTCGCTTGCTTTTTTTCGACTTTTATTACTTATTGTTGATCGGTTAGAAATGGACGCGAAAAATTCATTTTTCGTATTGCTTGTAGAGTTTTTTTTTAAGTTTAGGTCATATATCTAATATTTATTATGGTATATAATTAAAATTTATGAAATAATAATTACACATTATTCATCTTAATAGCTGGTACTCGTAAATAGGGCATCGCATTGGTTACCAAAACATTTATCCGCAATTAAAAGGTTTTAAATACTTGTATAAATTACCAAGGTACAAAAATGTAACATAATAATTTCGAAGCTAAAAAGGCGAAGAACAACGGTACCCTTCCATAACTTAAAGGCGAAATCAAGAACTTATTTCCAGTGGAATTAATTTTTCATTAAATCGAAGCCACACCTCTCCGTTTCCGATTCGCGCGAATAAGACGTCAAACGCTGTACCCAGGCCAGGCTAACGCAATCGAAAATTCGATTTCACTCGTAAACCAGCCTTTCAAAACGTTCGCCCGGCCGCGTCGTATCGGCGATCGAAAAAAAATCCATCATTCGCGTATCTTATCCAAAAAATCAAAGCCCGCGCGCGCGATCCTCGGGGGAGTCCAATCACCGCGCCGAGAGAGAGAGAGAGAGAGAGCCCAGGCTATTATTATACCCTCCAATTATTATTACCGCGGTGCCGCGCGGCGATATGCACACACAGACAGACGCGAGCGCGCGCGCGCGTCGAGTGGAGGACATTAAAGAAACGGATAATCGTGACCCGCGTGTTGAACTCGAAAACGAGTATAGGGTTTCTCCGCGAGAGGCTCCTCTCTTTCGCTCCCGGTGAGCTGGAGCCAGCGGCGCGCACATCGTATCTCCGCGCTTATTATGATAGAAGCTTTTTTTTCGATCATAAATAACCATCCGCCGCCGCATTATATACCACATATATGCGAGCGAGACCCCCGCGGAGTCGGAACAGCTCGTAGGTGCTCCTCTCTCTTTCTCTCTCTCTCTTTCTCTCTCTGCCAGCCAGCTTTTACGTATAATATCGTTAAACAGGCGAGCCAGAGCCGGCCGTCATGCGTGTGCGTCCTTAATGGTGTCTGGAGTTGCCGAGGATGGCTTTTTTTTCTCTTTCTCTCGGACTCTCGGTTATTTGTAACTTGTTGCCTTTTGCACTTTTTTTTCGTCTGCCGCCGTGTGCGCGCCGGCCAGGTAAGGATAAGGTTTAGGAAAAGAGAGGGAAATCGAGCTGCTACGGAGCGTGGGTTCGACGTCTAAGCAATGTTATTTATTTAAGTGAATCCGGACGCGGAGCTTCTGAAATTTTATTGGCTTTCTGAAATGTCTGCAAAATTTATTTGGGGAATAAATCTGTTTTGTTTGATAAACGTTGTATACAGAGACAAAGGAATAATAAGCTTTTAATTGAAATATTTCAATGATTTTCATCGTTCGAGTAGAAAAGGGGTTTTGAAAAATGTAATATTTTAATGGCGACGATATAAAGTATAAAATTTAAATGTGATGTTTGAGACAATTTCATTCGATGCATCGTCAAGTTAAGTTAAGTACTTGCGTATTTCGTTTATCTTAAATACACAAAAGTAAATTCGTAAGTATACACTGCCGAGTCTTATTTCTTGTTTTTGTTGTAAAAAGCAGTAGCGAGACAAATTAATCGTAACATTTTTTTCTCTGACATTCATCACGCTTGTAATTATAGACATTAGACTTTTTGTGAGAAATAAGCTGCCTTATTATGAAATCACCGTATCCGTATTTTTTATTAATAATAACACAATGAGGAGTTTATTTTGCTCTAATTAGATATTTTTGCAATTCTTAATAAAAATTTCGATATTCGCTTTTAAGTTAAAAGTTATTATACAATTATTGTTCTCTCATAAATCTACTTCCGAGATAAAAACTAATAACTTTCTATTACCTTCTCCATTTTATTATTTGCAAATCAACTTATTTACGTTCGAGTGGAGAGCAATTAAACTAGCAGATTTTTACACCGACTCAATTACTCACCAAGCATCTCGTTATTCGAACTACTGCAACGAGGGATCTCCGACTCGACCTCATAAAAAGAATAGATGCCATAACCCGACTTCTGCCGGCATAATAATCTGAAAATGTATCCAGCCGCCTGTATACACCCAGAAGAACGGTCATGATTTACGACGCAGACGCATTTCGAAAGCCGATCCTCGAAAATTCCATCATCGAGCCTCTCGCGCTAAGGATCTCTCCTCTCGCGGAGCGTATAGGAGGGTAGTCCTCTCTCTCGGATTCTCGTTCGCGCGACATAAATCCCCCATCGATGATGCCTTTCATTTTCGACGAACGAACGAACGAACGAGAGCGAGTCTCGGGCCAGAAAGAGAGAGAGAGAAAGAGAGAGACGAGACGCGCGCCAGGATTCGGATCCAAGGTCGCGAATGGCGTCATGCGACTGCGATCCGGAGACGCGAGAAAAGTCGAAAATCTCGGATTGCAGACGCACTTGTAGGGGAGGGAGCGGCTCTGCCGAAATCAGAATGGAGAAAGCCAGAGAGAGAGAGAGGGACCCTCGTGGGCGGATCGCGGCCCGTAAATATAGTTTTGGCGTAAACACACGGAGCTCGGGATCGACGGTGCGAGTGTGCGAGGGCGAGAGACGGTCGGCGAGTCCGCGTGTGTTTGCCGCGGCCCGGATTCACTCGTTTGATGCACACGTCCATTTGGGAAAATAAACTTGGCCTGCTTAAGCGCAAGCACGAGGCGAGGCGCGAGCGCAACCCGTGGAAATGCAAGCTGAAAAATGTGTATATAAATTCAATTTTTTGCTCTCGTTTATTTTTCTGCTGGAGTTTTCATTATAGTTAAAGCGATCGACAAAGCTTTTGAATTCTGGGTTAAATTTTATAAACAAGTCGCGCGATTAAATTGTAAGATAATAGAACTTTAATAACAGAATGGTGCGGCTTTTAATAGAGTGCAGAATAAAACTTCACGTGACTGTCAGCGCTGTTTTTCATGAAAATGCAGTGTAATAAGGATAATTTTAACTTTTGTGCTTTCGGTCGTTCACAAAGGCTCTTTATGAATTTTTAAAGATGTAATGTACGAGTACGTTAGCAGTTGACTAACAAAGAATGTAATTGTTTGCACTTACGTTATAATTTATGCCCACCATTAAATACCCGAGTGTGAGCCAAAGATAAGATACGAATACAAAAGTTCTTTGTAGATTAAAAGATAGTTAAAAAATTTTACTACTGGTTGCACATGGCTATTACAACCACATATAAATGTAAAAGTATACAATTATCATATCGCGAGTGCAATAAATATTCCGCATTTTTTTCTTTTCGCGAAAAACTTATTTTATATGCCAAGAGCGCAAAGTGTACGTGTAATTAAGAATTTTCAGCTTCGTTGAAACGTCGCGCAGCGGAAGAAAATTTCGAAGTCAGCTTTAATCCAGACGCAGCTCTTACACAGTTTAAACGTCCGTTTAATTGCATGATTAATTCGCCGGCGAATCAAAAAAGGCACCCATTGAATACGGCCACGCGCTAACCAGCCCCGCGACCTCTTCCGGGCAAAAAAGGTATATAAAAGAGCCTATCGGCGCATTAGGCATGCGCTCGCGTATATATACATTATACGAAAAAGCTCCGCGGCAGATAACGATGAACAAGCGAGGAAAAAGGAGTCGCCGGTTATCTAGAAATCTTAATTCCAAGGACAAGCCGCGCGCCGCGCAGCTTGCGAAGATAAATCGAGCGACTCGCGCGCGCGCGCACACGCGTTGCACCGGCGCAGCTTCGATCGAAGATATATGTGTGTACCTATTTGCTGAAATAGCGGTTACATTTGTGTAACACGCAGCTTGCCGCGTAGCATTTCGAGGGGGAGAGAGAGAGAGAGAGAGGCGTCAGATTTATTTCTCTACTCGCGCGATCGCCGAACGAATTCGCCGAGGCGCGCGAGAGAGAGAGAGAGAGAGGTTCGACAAATTAGCCGGAAGACTAATTAGGTGGACGCTCGGATACTCCCATTACTTCTTTTCGCTCTACGCGGACCTGTAAGCACTCCGATCCTTTTTTTTTTTTTTTTAACACCGGGAGCCTTTTTTTTAAAACGTATCTTATCGCGACTTGTCATCGGGACCAATTACTTAACAAATTGGTCTTCGCACTTTTTACTTCGGAGCGGGGTATAAATATTTTGAGCTTATAAAGTGTTACCTTACACGAAAATAAGAGCGCCGAGAAAAGTTAATGGATTGCCGTTTTCTGAATTGATAACTCGCGGAGAGGAATCGCGTTGAGAATATAAACGACTCAGTCTCTCTCTCGTGTTTCGATATTAATTTTTTACAATTATTCTCAAGAAAATTAATACATAATGCATGATTAATTAATACATAAAATTATCGATCTGCATTCGTAAGCTTTTATTAAGATCGGTAAACATATAATCATTTTACTTTCTGTCATTGAACGTAGATTATACACACACCTTAAATCACGCGCGTAATCCTGTTCAGCGGAATGTCAATCCAAAAAATATTCCAATCATAAAAATGACGCGCCGCGTTGCAGGAATAAATGGCTTGATTATTTTTTTTTTTAATGCCGACGCTGAGTGTTGTAAATAAACTTAATTGAGTCGGTCGATATTTTAAATGAAACAACTTTATTCGAACCGAACACTTTCGGTATGTGCACCTGACCTCACAAAACAATTTTGACAAATAATACCGACTCGTATATTCTCCGCGGCGAACTATTAAAACTCCTGTAATTATCGGGAAACGTGCGCTCGACTCCCTCGTGACTGTCCTTACAGATCGAAGAAACAAAATTACGATCGTCGGTTAAAAAAAAGAAAGAAAAAAGTCCGAGGCACCATAAGCCGCTCGACGGCATTAATAACCATCCGGCGAACGGATTCGTCGATAAAATTTGCAATAAAACGCAGCCAGCCTCTATGGAGCAGCGTTTTCAATTAGCCGTTTCGGCATTCCATAAAGAATCTCTCGCACTCACCTTGATAAAGCCAAGGCCGCGCTCCCGATTAATCCGATCTACTTTCCTCGCGCTCCTCGCCCGTTCGACTGCTCGCTCTTAAGAAAAAAAGCTCCCCCCCTCTCTCTCTCTCTCTCTCGCCGCTTCCCTTTATTTCGCGACGTGTGTAATTTCGTCTGCGCGCAAGCGGCCCCGAGTATTGTAATTACAAGAGGGGCCCCCCGATCATCGAACGTATGATTAAAGCTCTCTCTCTCTCTCTCCCTCTCGCGCTCGAGTCCGCAGCGAGGAGGAAGACGAGCGCATACCCGCTCGTCCGGGTTGACGCGCCGATGGTGCGCGCGTGCGTATATAATGAAATACGCTCGCAAATCAGGACAAGCTGCAATTACGCGCGATTCCCGTAATCGTAAAACTCAAAGTTAACCGCGAGGCGTTTCGCGTTTCTTCTAGGCATCCTCTCTTCTCTCGCAGCGCGCGGCGGCCGGCGACGAACTCGTCGTAAATCAAGCGCCCCCGGGACACGGAACGGATGCGCCCGTAAATGCGCTCTCGCCGAGAAAACTTGCAATTGATATTTCGGTCGTACGGAGGCCGAGCGCGCGCGCGCGCGCACGCATGCCGATATTGCGCAATGTGCGCGCCGAGGACGCGCTCGCGGCTTTTTCGAGTTCTTTTTTTCGCGCGCGCGCGCGGCTATTTTCGTTGCGCGCGCCTCTCTTTTTCTCTCTCCGAGAGCTCTCGTCCTCTTTTGCGCGCGCGGGGCTTTTCTTCTCCGCGCGCCCGATTTCGAGAGCGAGCCGCGCTCTCGGCAAGTGACGTACTGTATTTTAAGCAGCGTAAATCACGCGTATATACGCGCCGCGTTGCGTAAGGTACGGATTACTTCCAAGTTTAAGTTTTTATTGTAATCGGTGAGAATTACATGTTATGGAAGGTGCAGTAAACTTACTCGTCGTTACTCTGACAAGTTTCTCGGATTTACATAAGCATAAAAGTAATTTGTTCGTTTTTTTTTTAATTTTTAATTATTTTTAGCAGTAACTGCTTTGGCTACTTGGCAGTAAATAATACTTTGTATTAAAAATGTATTACTAAAATTTAATGATTGTTTAAATGTGAACGTCTTAAATGGTAAAATGGTAACCACTGATATTTACGAGCTAAATTAAAAAATTTATTAAAAATATAATTTTTCTTCTAATAATTTTCTAAGCTGCATAAATTTTAATCAAAGAAAAACACCGAACTCAAGTCTTCGAATAAAAGTTTAACTTATTTTTTTAAACGACGTCATAAATTTTGAATCATTTTATTGATAGTTATTACAAAATTATAGCTAGGTAGCTATTTAATAAAACATTTAACTGCTGATAGTGAAAATAAATTTTGCAAAAATACGTTTGAAAATTTCTGTTGATATAAAATCACTAAGTTTTAGCATAAAAAAAAATTATTATAGCTAATTTACCCTCCGTACCTTGTCAATCTACAGCTGCGCGGGTCCTTTAATTACCATAAGTACTTTAAATAAATTCCATAAATTCACGCAATGATCAGCGCGATTCGTGCTATTGTTTCGTTTTCAGCGCAGCGAATATCGGTTTCGACGAAAACTGAAAAAAAAAACCAGATGCCATTCCTTAGCAATTAAATGTGCTGATTAAAAAAAAATCCAATAGCGATAAATAATTCCCAATACAATCGCGTCGAGCCGCACCGAGGAGTGCACGTATCCAGTGCTCTCGACTCGCAGCTTACGTCATTGGTCCCACGTATACCGGGCGCAGGTGTATACAACCGCTTCGGAGGCAGTCGTCGCGCCTCGCTCCCGAAGACATAGAGAAGACGGAAAAGGGACAGAGCCTTCGGCGCTGCTCGGGCGAGCGAAGAAGAAGAAGAGTACGACTCCGGCGCTCCGCCCCGGCGAGAGAGGGCAAACATGGCCGCTGAGGGACGGATTGGCGGAGAGCCGCGTGCTCCGGCTGCTACGACAACGTCCTCGCGCCGTGACGCCCGCGCTTCACTCACCGGCGCGCCGCTCGCCTTCGAAAGTCGCCGCGTGCTCTCTCTCTCTCTTTCTCTCTCCCGCTCTCCGGCCCTCCTTCCGTCACTCCCGTCGTCGCCGCCCACAGCTGCACACACATCCACACACACACACACACCGCGGCCAGACGTGTATAATGCACACACGAGCGCACGCACACCGGGGAGCGGCCGCGCTGCCGACTCGCTGCGCCTCTCGGGGCTCGATTTGCCGATTTTCGAGCGCCGCGGGAGGAGGAGGAGGAGGAGGAGGCAGAGAAAGAGAGCCAACGCGATTCCGAACGATGCGAGATCCTTATCGGCTGCGAGCTTGCTTCTAAGAATCTCTCTATCTCGCTCGCTTTTGTTCTAGGGGAAGATGTGGCCAAGGAGACCGGCTGCCCGCAGACCGATATATGCTGTATATATGCGAGACTTTGGCGGCTGCCCCGCGTTCCGTTTCGAAATTAAGTGCGTTGCTGAATTTAAAAGTGTGCTCTGCTTTCTGGGGGCTTGGTCTTCTTTTTTTTCTTTTTCTTTTTTGAATAAAAGGTTCGAGAGCCCTGCCGGGAGCTGTGGATGTTGTTTCAAGTAGAAAATTACCCTTTGTATAGTGCTGAGCTCTGCGCTTGGTTTAATTATCTTTCCGCTAAAGCACCGGAGTAAAGGATCGCTGTTATTGCTTTAAATGTAATCGGAGTGTAAATTTCGCATTCAATTTAGTATGGCAATTTAAGATCAATAAACTCCAATGTTCTGTTTTTCTACTTTTTATGTAAGATAACAAATAATTTATTTCAAGTCAGGTTTAAAATTTAGCTTTTATATGCATATAGTTATAAAATAAGTTTTGTTTCAAATAAAACTGTTCATTGATCCAATTTTTTTTTGTTCACCACTTATGAAAGTTATTATCCTTAAAATTAAAAACTATTTTAATAAATGAGCAGTTCTCCAATCTCTTTTTTTTACCTTTCTGTTAAATATTAAAGAAATTACTATTAAAGCTTAAAATATTTTTTGGTATTAATAATTGTAGATAAATATACATAATTTGAATGCAATTAAGGTAGCAACATTTTGTATCTAAAATTATCAAGAAAGTAATTCGAATTCTAATTTAAACTGTTCAAGGCTATCAGTTGCTCATGACTTTCGATAGTAAAAATCAATTTCTCAAGGCCCTGTATTAATTTTAACTAATTATAATAAAAGAAATTTAAGCTTTATTCTTAAAGAAATCATGATGAATTTTCATATTACATTTATTTGTGTCGTTGTGAAAATCTATTAAAAAAATGTAATTATTTTCATTTTAAACACGATACTAGGACGCGTTATCGACATTTCATAAGAATGTACAACGTTTCAATGATTTGTCTACATCCGAGATACATTCATAAATTTCCGACGTCTGGCTCGACTTTACATCTGGTTAATGCCTTGCACGCTAAATATAATACATGCATTCTAAACGTCCGACTTGAATGGCCGCGTCGGCATCGATTGAAAATTTCGTGCCTCCAGTAGACTTTTCGCCGGCCGAAAGGGCGGTATATATTCGTTTGTGCTCTCGCGTTCGCGCGTGACATATAACGCGAAACCTTTGCACAAAGGAGTGCATGCGACGCCTATCATCTTGCATTATTTCGCACGTGGCTCTCTCTCTCTCTCTCTCTCTCTCTCTGTTATGCATTCGAGGGTGATATGCACGGCTGAATTTGAATATACTCGGCGCTGCTTATCGTTATACATTATTTGTAGACTGAAACGTCACCAAACTGGTTTTCAACGTCTGTTCTGACAACTGCGACGGCACTCCGTTTGCATCGATGTTTTCTACCTTTGATCATTTCATTTACACTTGACATCGACAAACTTTCCTTTTATTTGCACATAAACGCAATCACACGCAATGTGAGAACAAATTTATAAGCCCACTTGAATAAATATTTTCTTTTTCGGAGAAGTAATTAAAATTGGAATGAATTAGAAGTGTCGTTAAAATTAAATTTAAAGCTATTTTTTTTTTAATGCGAAATAGTTTTATTTAAGGTTCTATGATGTGCACGAATGATTTGAATAATTAATCGATGCAAGGAAAGAGTTTTAATAAATGACATAAATACAAAGAAACTCTCTTCAGGAAGTTACAATATGTAAACACGCGCGAGCATTAAAATCATACTCGGACGATCAAACGATTAGTTCGATACAGTGATGTTTTATACCACCCACGTTTAATACCAACGGCAACAATAAAAGTCGGATATTTCGAGAATGAGTGACAGTTGGTCCGGTTAACAGATTCGATACGCTTCTCAAATGCTAGACGTCAAAACGTAAGAGTACGAGAAACCCTTATACGTAAACCGCAAGAGTGAGAGCAATTGAAGCATGAAAATACAGGATATTTTGATTCATTTTTCACTCGGCTGAAACGGCGGTTGTTTCCGAATGTAAAAGATTGACAGTAATTACTGAAAAAATCTGTTTTTTTTTTTAAGAAAACTCAAAGTAAAAATAATGAAGAATTTATAGACTGGCGCGTTTATTCAATACTGTAATATTTCCGACAAATTTTACAAACATAATTCGTCGAAATACATAAGTTAATGAGGATTCTTTAGGAAGCTGCTAATATACATATACATGTATGTTACAAAGAAGCTGAGAACCACCTGTTGAACCGCGTCAGTCGAATGCCTTACGTAAGCTGTAAGATATCCCTCAAATGTTCTGAGAGCGAGATTAGCATAAATTCAACATGACGGACTATAAACCTATCTGTCGCATCTCTTTCAAGCCCGAGAAGTCCGATCCATCTTCTTCTTTACAGCGTGTCAGCGAGCCAATTCGTTAAAACTTTTTTATCCATTTCCAGAACGAACGAATTTGTTTAAATATTTTTAATCGTTGAATGCTCTATTTGATAAATGAAATTAATTCATTGGCAAATAAAACATCTACACAGGACATTAAGATTAATTTTGTTTCACAGGATCTAAATTTTTAAGAAGAATATTTAAATAATTTTTTGACTAAAATTAACTAATCTAATCTTCAAGTAGTTTTCCAATCCTCCAGTTTCATCACGTTATTTCTAAAATCCGAAGTGACTAATCTCACAATTAAGCTAATCCTTTCCAGTATGCACATTGCCTAAAATAAAACTGTCATTAAAAGTTAACGAAAATAGAAATCCCGAAAAATCCAGCGCGTCAGCAACGGAAATTTCAAAAGATACGCAAACACTTTCATTAAGCTTTAGCCCCCATGAATCTCACATGGACGCTAATTTCCAATGCTACCGAAAGAAAGAAGGGGAGAACACAACACGACTGCGAGAATCGTATCAATCACCCTGGAGGACTTTTCGACTGCAGCCGTAGGGGGGGATGTTCCGAGTCTGGACAGCTCACCAGGAGTTATGGGGGCTTCCGATGATTCAACCTATTTTCAGCCCATGGATTTCGCGGTAATGTATTCGGCCGTAGGGGAAAAAAGAGTGTCGTACATATTGGTCGCACGTTTTGACGAATCCCGTAAATCAAGGCTCCTTCTTCGAGCCTGCATGCTGTTTGTGAGCGTGTTTCCCTACACGAGGACTCGTGTAATTTGTATTTGGGTTTGCCGGAGAGCTCAAGGAATTGATTTTTCATTTCCGTCGAAGGCTCAAATTACTTTATAAATCAAATAAGAAATTGCGAAATTTTTAATGTTACTTTTTGTGTAAAACGAATCGAGGATTGCGTTTATCCGTCCGTTTTCTGTTCAATTTAAGCTATTGAAATTCAATTCGATTAATTAAGCTTTTCTTTCAAATAAAAGAATTTAATTTCATAAATTGAACGCTTGATCGATTTGCTTTAATTCAATCGTTTTAGTGCAATGGAACTTAAGAAAAACAAATCTATTATATCGCGTAATAAAAAATGCAAGCTACTTTTTTAGTTTGATTCTACTACTAAAAATAAATGCTCTTCACTTGGAAATTCTTGCAATTTTTTATTTCAATTAAATATCAATCAATTGTGTCTATTTAATTATATAATTGATAAAGCTTATGTATTTAATTTACATTGTCAACTTTGATAATGAATGCTGGCAATAAATGAATTTGAAACTAAATTATTTTTTTATTAAAGTAAATTTACTGTCAAATTACCTGGGAGTATGAAGATCAGAAATAAATCTTATTAACATCACTTTTAAAAAACTGGAATCTCTCCATAGTTTATTTTATGCTAAAATATTTTGAATTAGTATTTAAAACATGATTAAGTTCGAATTAAATATTTATCCTTATTATTTATAATTTAAATGTGAAGTTTTGACATAGATTAATTAATAATTTTTATGAAAACTGTTTCAAATACATCAATTTGTTTTAAATTTAAAATAATTATCATTAAATATAAGTTAGTTTTTTTATTCAAACAGTGTATTCAAACTTTATTCAAACGAAAGTTACCCATACGCGATAGAACATAGAACTATGGAAAATGAATTTTTTGTAAACGGCACTGACTTAAAAAAGAATTCATTTGGAATAGTTTTGCCGTCTGGGTTAATAATAATAATTTTTAATGTTATAATTTTATATTATACCCATCATAAAAGGTTTTATTACATTTACAATAGTTATAAAGAAATCGACTAGAGGTCAGCACCTCCTTATCTGTCTTGTGCGCGTGGAGTCATCTACCTGGTTAGCTCGAAAAATCCATCTGCAAGCCACCTTGTTGCAACGTTTGATAAGTATTTTAAATGAAAAATAATTAAGAATAATTAAAAGCGGCCATAATTCGTGAATAACTTTTAAGAATTTAAAACTACATGAAATAAATATACTAGGAAAATATGATGATTAAAGTTTTACCATTGGATACTACTGTCTTTTAGTCGAAAGTATCAATTGTAGTTCTTTGGCTTACATACAGATGTCTTTAGATGCCTCTAAATCGATATGAAAAATTAATTCAATATTAATTGCTTAATACTTCAATGCATAATAGTAAATAATTAGTTCATTTTATTAATAAATCTACAGATATTTCATTTAAATGAAATTTATTAAAATTCATTCCTTTTTTATTGAAAACTGCATTTTACGTAAATTAAGACGGATAGGATTGGAATTAAATTTTATTTCAACTTATACTTTACATGTTTTTAAGGCTTAGTATTACCATTCTTTTATTAACATTAAAGATTATTAAAAATCTACAATACCGGTCGTTCCTTTTGAAACACCCAAGACGTAGTTTCTTTTTGCGCCTCTTGCGGAGCGTCCTCGAACAATAATCAGCTGGCCTTGTTTTTCTCAGGCATCATCGCTAGCTGCGTCTTGTTTCTGATGCGTATATTTATAAATAACAGTGGTTGAGTCTGCAGGTTGTGCTGCGCCGTTCAATCGCTGTATCGTATTTTAACTGATAAATAAAAATAATGGATCTTAAAACTAGCATAAATTTCGCTTGCCAACGATGTCTACAGCCTCTCAACTTAGATCCTAGCTTCAATCATTTAGGAGAACACACTTTAGCTGAGCTGACAGGTAGGTTACTGTTGTTTATTGTCAAAACATTAAACTGACGTTTTTTGATATTACATTTTGACTATTGCTTTTTCTTTGTTGGAGCATACTTTTGGTGTAAATCTTCAAAAATACTTAAATTATTAATTTTTTCTTCTTCTAATGAATATGTACATATACATAGTTTGTATATTGAATCAATGGAATTTATTTACTATTTACTATTTAAAGTTGGAATAATAATGATAATTTTTTTAATAAATATTACCTAAAAAATAAGTATTAAGTAAAATATTTATTTAAAATCAATTTAAATTTGACTAGTGCAAATACAAAATCAAAGTGTCGGAGTAATAGAGCCACAGTGCAGTAGCATAGAAAATTTAGTACCGCCGTTTCGACTCACAGAATCTGCAAATGGAATCAATGGGTTTATGTTAGTTGGAGATTCAGGAGAAACAGAAACTCTTAGTCATCATTTAAGGGTAAAAACCAATGCTAAATAAAATAATATCAATAAAATATAAATTCATTGTTATTTCTACTATGTGATTTAGGTACGAGCAACACTGTTTGATATTTTAAGTGATAGTAGCTCAGCTGATCATCCACTGTGCAATGAGTGCACTGACAGCCTTTTACAATTGGTTGACCAACAATTATTACTTACTACAAGTGAATGGGATGATTATAATGACTACATCAAAAGATTAGAAGCTGAAGAATTAGAACACGGAGGAAATGAAGACATAGAAATGGAAGCTTTAGAAAAAGAATTGCAAGATGTTAAAGCTGAAGAAGAAAGAATGATAATGGAATTAGAAGCATTAAGAAAAGAAGAAGCAGCAACAAAAAATGCCATAGCTGAACAAGAAAGAGAAAGAGAAAGGTTGGAAAGTGAAGAGGAACGATATTGGAGAGAATATACACGTCATAGGAGAGATTTAATGTTAGCAGAAGATGAATGTAGAAGGTCAGTTCAAAATTGTATTATACATTATTTTGCAATTAAATAATTTCTTTATTTTCTAACTATTAATCAATTATCAGATGTAAAGCAAGCTATACAGTTGAATAGTAGGGTAATTCTTATGTATTTTGTTTAAGTCATATTAGAAGATATAATTTTAAAATTATTAAAAATATAATTTGCAATACTGTAGTAAAATATTTTTAAACACTTCATTTCTTATACATCTGTTTATTTACTTAATAATAGTCGTCTTTCATTCAACAGCATTTACAAATTTCTAAAATGATTTCAGCTTGGAATGTCAATTGGCTTATGCTGCGTCACTACTCGAAAAATTGAAAAAAACAAATGTCTTCAATGCTACTTTTCACATATGGCATTCTGGACATTTTGGCACTATTAATTCCTTTAGACTAGGTAGGTTACCAAGTGCACCCGTTGACTGGTGTGAAATAAATGCAGCATGGGGACAGACAACGCTACTTTTAACTTCTCTAGCTAGAAAAATGAATCTTACATTTCAAAGATTTAGATTAGTGCCATTTGGTAATCATAGTTACATTGAAGTACTAGATCAGCAGAAAATGCTGCCACTGTATGGAAGTGGTGGATTTAAATTTTTGTGGGATACAAAGTTTGATGCAGCTATGGTTGCTTTCTTAGACTGTTTACAACAGTTTAAAGATCAAGTGGAGAAAAGTGGCAGTGGATTCTGCCTTCCATATAAAATGGAAAAAGGAAAGATTGAAGATACTGGTACCGGAAGTTCATTTTCAATTAAGTAAGACCTTCATATTTATTTAAATTTTTATTTAGAAACTTTTTACTTTTTTATCTTAAGTTCTATAATATTTACAAAAATAATTATTTGCAAATATTAATTAATTCTAATTGTACGAAAAAAATAAGTACAACATTAACCAAAATTTTTTATGCTTTAGAATTCAATTTAATTCTGAAGAACAGTGGACCAAAGCTTTGAAATTTTTGCTGACCAACTTAAAATGGGGTCTTGCATGGGTGAGCTCACAGTTTATGAAAGATGAAATAGAAACCTCATAAAAATCAAATTGATCTCAAATTTGCTGTCAGATACTTATCGAAACTGAGTCAGACAGCTGATAATGTACAGATACTTCGTTTGTAAATAAATTGAATCTAACCATAAATTATTGAAATTATACTTGCTAGAATGGAAAAGTTATTTACACTTTCTTTGATTCTCTATCATCAGGTAAACTGGACTTCCTTTTTAGTCATTCATATCGATCTTTTTTATTTGTTAAGAACCAAGAAACACCATTAAGAAAGCAAGGTGGACTCTGAACTTCATCAGAAGTAATGTATTTTTTTACTTCATCAATGCTCATTTCAATGATTTCTATTAATTCTCCTTCTACTTCTGCTCCTCCACCTAAAACCAAATTATTTATTTTAAAAAGATATTTGAAATCATTTTAAAAGTGGACAAAGAGTTTTTAAAGTATAAAATCTTACAAGATTAATTACTTACCAGGATGAATATTCATATCATCAGTAACTTCAACATAGAATAATGTTTGCCTCGATGACGATGAAGATATAAATCTATAAAATAAAAGTTTTAAATAAAATTCTGTAAAAATTGTTGAATAGAAAAATATTACTTGTAAACTTTTTACAGTTATTTTTAATTTCAGAAATTTTTAACAAAATTACATTTTATAGCTGCAAAAAAAAATATAAAACTTAAATTACCTGTAAGTAATAACTTTTTGAAAAGCAGAAAGAGGTGCTTCATATCCACACTCTTCACGAAGCTCATCTTGTGCAATTTCTACTAATGGCTTATTTTTATCAACAATACCAGCACAAAGTTCAATGGTAAGGCCAAGTGTCGGCGGATATTTTTGAGTATCAACGTCGGATATTTTTTCTGGAATGCATGCATAATAGGAAGCAGGTCGGAACTGCTTGACAAATATCAGTTTCTTGCGAGTGATGTTGAATACCACGATGCTTACGCTTTCATGCGATCTCATTAAATCCCAAACTTTCGGAGCGCCGTCTTGCAGATAAGTCATTCGAACCGGTCGTAGCCATGGTGAATCATGAGGAAAAGGACCGATGCAAACGTCTTTTATGTCGAGCATACGCTCGCGGATTTTCTGGTTTTGCACTTCAAGCGTTTCTTTCGGCATTTTGCGCAAACTGTGCCGCAAATGTTCTATGTCACTATCAATGTCACCGCAGTCTATAAAATTTATTATTCACGTGCCGAATAATCCCTAATCAAACTTAAAAAGTCAACACATTTTTTTCTGCTGTTTATAAGGTCCATTCGCATGAAATAGAAAGTGCTGCGCTGATTCGTTCGCGAATTTACCAGATTGTGCAAATCAACCTGCAGCTGATTTGCGCGCGAAATTTAAAAGACGTAGAACTTATCTACTAATACAAGAATAAATAAAGAACAATAATTTATGGTTTCTTTCAATACTTATTTCAATATTTGCTTAAAAATTAAGTATGTTGAATAAACGAAAAATTTAGAAGTATCTTTTTTGCTTAAAATAGAGAAAAGCGAAAAAAAATGTCAAAATCGAAAAAACATATTTTACCAATTTTTTATAAGAATTGATGTATACAAAAATTTTCTTTTTCTAACAGACCCATAAAACATTTTCGGACGAAGAAGAAAAACGTAAAAAGTTAAAAAGTGAAGAGGCCGCTTTGGATGATGATGAAGAAGCAAAGCCTAAGAAGTTAAAAAGTGAAAAGATGGCTAAATAAGTTTTGTTGCAGTCATGGACCTCGATACGGTCACGAAATCCTATCTGGCGCCTGCAAGATATACTTATTAAAAACGCGTAAGAAACATTTTGCTAAAAAAAATTTCCAAAGTCATAAAACCTTATTTACCAATTGTTTGCAACAATTTATTAATAAGAAATCGTTTGACAATTTTCAGAATTCCAAACAGCGAAGCTTTGGAGTAACAGACCTCGAAATGGACATGTGGCGTTTATACTACAATATATGCATTTATATTTTTATAATAAAAAATAAAAGAATCAAGAAGAAAATTTTAGAATTTATTACTTCCTTTTCATTAGGTTTGTTTTTTTAATATAAAAAAGTATTAAAGCTATTAATATTATCAATATTATAACATATTCATTTAAAAGTAAATTGATTATATCGCGATCATCTCTAAATTTTTATATAAAATTGCATTTCAAGGAATTGATATTTTAATATGCAACTATATTTAACAAATAATCAACAATAACAATATTTGAAAGAAATAAAAACTATAGTAAAAACAGTTCAGGAATTAATTAAAATCCTTTAAAAGTCGCTTCCTGAAACTAGTTTTCGTTTACCGCTAAATACAATCTGAAGCAGAATCGTTGCTTAAATTCAATCCAAGTAGCAAGAAATTGATTCCCCACTCAATCTTTGGAAGTCTTATGACCCGCAGTTATCGTGAAAGCGAAGATCTTAGTCACCGGCGGCCGAGGCTACGAGAAATTCGCTAACGAAGGCGTGAGAACTAAAAAAAAGTCGACGTCGAGGTGGGGAACTCGGACGGCTTCGCTGCTTCCCCGGAGATTTGTGGTTTTCCGGAAAGATTTCTCGGACTGATATTGATAATTGATCGGCGCGTAGCTGACCACTCACCAAGTCCTTGACTGAATAACATACGTCCCCTTCGTCAGCTGGTCACATTTAAAGTGTCAGCTTGGAGGGGAAATTCTCTTCCCGCTTTTCTCACCCCTTTCTTTGGGACGTCGAAATTTTATGAATAATCAAACAATCATTGCAGCATACTGTATTATTGGCGTATTGTATTGATTATTTATTGCAGACATATTACTTACTGTTTATTGCATTTATTCAAACAATATTCTATTTTTTACATTTGGGTTTTACATTTTTTACGTTTACAAACATGTGATTTATAACAAACATACTTTGTTACATTAATCAATTTATTAATCGATTTATTTCTTTTTTAACGCGTCAGGTTCATATATATATTTACACGGGTTTATGTAGACTTTGCAATTTTTTAAATTTTATTTCTTTCCTTTACCTTTCTTCTGTTGTTGTTGTTTTTTGTCCTGGGCATGGAGCTTCTTTATTTCGTCGACGATTTCCTGCTGCTTCACCTGGGTGTCGACGTGAACGACGTTCGGTTTCTTCTTCAGCCGATTAACAGCGGCGGGCGGCGAGAATTCAATCTCCATGTCGGACGCGGTCGAGCTCGAGGCGATAGATCCCTTGCTCTTAACGATCTTGAATTGCAGAGGATTGACGGGTTCATCGACGCGAGCCTCGGCCGCGTCCCCTCTGATGGGGTACATGGTGACGTAGTAAACCCCGTCCTTCCTGTGAATGTGCAAAGTCGGCGGGAACTCGATTTCCTCGTCCTCGTCCTGGTCGCACTTCTTGGTCAGACTCATCGTCTTCTGCAGCTTGCCCGCGCCCTTCGAGGCCTTACCCCGAAGAGGGGCGAATCTCGGCCTGCTCTTGGAGTTGAAGAAGCCCTCCTTCGCCTCCTTGAGCAGATCGCGCAGCGTGAGACTTATGGCTCCCGGCTTCCAGCCCAGAGGAGGCTTCAGCTTTGCGATGGCGTCGTACTCGTTCCACAGCCAGCCCATGTTTCCTGGGACTCGATTTCGCAGCATGTTGCACTTCTTGTGACCGTAGACAGAGGCGGGATACGAATTGCCGAAGGAATAAATGTACTGCGTTTTCGACAATCGAGGCCCTGCCTTTTGAAGCGAATTTCTCTGATTTGCAGTTGATTTTGATCTTTTGTTGGACCCGGGGTTGTGTGTCTTGTTAACAGCAGGACACTCCGGACACTCGGTCGTAACCTTTTTGGGCCTCGATTTGCACGTTGGATTTCCGCAAGGCGATTCCTCGTTCACTTGGGCTCCTGGCACTCCACCGGCCTCCTCCCTCACATTTGACTTTTCAATCTTCTCCTCTTTCTTTTTGATCGGTTTCGTCGGCGTAGGAAAAGTGGCCGTGTCCGGAAAATTGGTCAGTCCCTCTTGCACGACCGGCGCCTTCTTAGGGGGACTGAGCAGCGGTCGCTGAGCCATCGCTCCAGGAGCTGCCTGGCTGGCCGGCTTCTTCAAGTCCATCACGGTTTGCATGCTGCAAAGAGTGTTTACAGCAGGAGGATTGTTCGGAGCTCTAGAGTCGCCGCCTTTTTTCGACTCCTTGGGGTCTGACGATTTAGTCGTGCCAAAGTAAGGACTCTCGACCAATCCGAGACCAGCAAGTCCAGAAACTTTCCCTATTGAATCGACGAACTCTTGGGCTTCTTTGAACGCCTTGATGAGGCAATCCGTGCCAAAGCAAGGGCTTTTCGAGCATACTGGCTCGCCTTTCTTTTTCAGTGCGGCGTCCAAAGCGTCTTTTTCCGGACACGAACACTTGGATGTATCATTTTTATTTTTATCTCTAATATTTCTTAATTTACATTTATTCCCAGCCAAGTATGACGGGTTGACGTTGTCCCATTGCAAGAAATCGTCGGCAGCAGCATTCTTTGTCTTTCCCTGTTTAAAAACGAGGATAATTATTACGTAAATAATATAATTAATTTTTAAAATAGCAAAATCACAAGGCAACGAGATAAATTGACATGGAGAAGCCTTTTCTAATACGAATTCAAATGAAAAATGTCATTACCGGGCATTGCCCACAGCCAAGTTCTAAGCCTCCTCCGCCGCACCTCTGCTGCGCGGTGAATTTATTGTTGTACCACGTAAAGTCAGCGTCGGTGGCGAATAAGTTAGGGGTGTCGCCGTTTCCACCAGCTCTCAATCTATTCGAGGTCGAGTGCACTCTTCTTAGTCCTAGCTCCGCTAATATCGGTCCGCTGTGCCTGGCAGCAGAATAGGAGGCTGAAGACGAACGCTGGCTCTGTTCCTTTATGCGTCTGCTGTCTGGAGACCGGCACAGCTCGTGTCGAGAGGGGAGCAATCGCTGGTAAACCGGCAGTACCAAATCCATTTTTCACCATACATCAAAACATTCGTCAGGCGATGAAGCTCCGTACCGGCTTTTTAATTCGAATAACCTATCCAAGATCGAGATGATTTTTTAGATAAACCGCTATTTAGCAGCTGTCAGGATTTTTAATACTTTTTATGGAGTCTGCAATTTCACTTGTAAATTTTGAATTCAGAACCGAGAAATTTATACGCGACTATTTCATTTTTAATTTTTTCTTTAGATTTCCTGAACGATTCGTGGAGGGTCGGGTAACATGTCAATTTTTATTCCAGACTGCTGTTTTTATTTTCATTTCGGGTTGTTATGGAAACGAAATTTAAAAAAACAAAAACAAAAATATTGTTTCTGGTATACAACGAAGTGGTATACGAGTTGTTCCAAATAAAATTGAAATAGGAATCAGTTGATTTTTGATGATCTAATAGGTTAATTCAGGCGCTTGATTTTCGCTGATTTTCTGTTTTCTTCCATCTTTCGTAGTATAAAAAATCACAAATTAGTTTCGATTTAAATTTGATTTGATCTTGATATCGATGTGTACGAGACGTTTGAAATCAACTCGCAAAAATAGATTATTTCGAATGCGTTGCTTTATTAAGCAGGAAAAAAAAGAACAATTTTCAAATATTTAATTTAATATCAAATTCTGTTAAAGACTGAGTTTACATAGTAATGTTCATTTTTTAATAATAGCAAAGACAATGTTTAGTGGAGTGAAAAAACATTCTTTTATAAATTATATACAGTTTAAAATTTACATGAAATAATTTTAGTATCGTTTACTACTCGTATTACTTCTAGAACTTTTAGCACTTCGATTAAGACTTCGATTACTTCGAGAAGCACAATGAGTAGTATTAGGCTTTTGAATGAAATCTTTGTCATGTCGAAGTGCTCCAAGCACTGTACCATCGCAGAATTTAAAGTGATCTTGATAATCGTCGGGATTGTCTTCGTTGATTCGTGTCAAGCAGTATTCGGCGTCATAATCATTTTTAAAAACGCAAAAATCATCAAATAATTGAAATTGAGATATAATGTGCGGTCCAAAAAATGTTAGTCGAAGGAAAATGGTGATGGATCCTGAAAAGTTTTAAAATTCTACTTAATAAAATTGTACGATAATCTACTTCCAATTGTATTTCTTAATTTTTAAATGAAAAACATAAAGAGCAACAACAATACCAACCCGCAGGATTCTTTCCAGGATCGCACAGATCATAACTTCCTATCAATTCGTACGGCTTCGGTTTGTTGGCCGAGTCATTACCAACCATAGCCACTTGATCGCAAAGGCAGCCGGACAATGGTATCGTCGTGTCCGCGATCGGGAAGGTCTCTTCCCCTTTGAAAATGCCAATTCTCAAGGGTGTCGCCTTCATGGCCGCGACGAGATCGCGTGGTTTCTTGACGAACAGACACGACCTTCCGGCGACGTACACTAGACCCTCGTTCTCGTTGTACCGCGTCCGCGGGTCCGCCGATCCCTCCGAGAGGCGCAAAGCGGTGACGGCCGCGCCGACGTCGCTGCATTCTTGACCACGACGATTTACTGTTAATACCGGAAAGTCGAGGAACCTGATCTTTATGGTGGGCCAACAATCGCTGAACTCTTCATTAAACTTCACCGCGGAGAGCTTTAAACGGTCGACCGTGATTTCCAGCATGTAGATCTGAGCGTCTTTTCCTCCGAAGCATGACATCGCTGGTTATTATTGTGAATTTTTCTCTTTTTTTTTTATTAGCTGAAATGCAAAAGATTTTTATCAGATTTAACTTCGTGAGCCAACCAAAGATCTTGATAAAAAATGAAATTAAAAACACTTTAACCATTAAAAGCTTGTGTTGCCGCAAAAACGTTACAAAGTAGTTTTTCAATGCTTACTTGCTTTTTTATGTTTTTCAATTTTTTTTTTCTAAATTTTTATTGAATTAGTCCGTTGAAGAGATTTCCTTATAATTTTGATCCATAATTTGCCGAAAGAGAAAGAGGTTACAGTGACGAAATCATGCTTCAACTCGCCGTACGGCGCGAAGAATTGCGGCCAAGTTCATTGCTGAAATGCCGGAATCCGTGTCTTTCCCCGCGCGTTTTCTCTCCCACATTACCCAGGCCCAGGAGAGTCACACGTTTATAAAGCGTAGAGGCCTTTCCGGCTCCGGAGCATTCCACCTACAAACGTCGGTGTATATATATCTATATATATATATATACCCACGCTGGCCGCGCTGCAAGTAACGCGAGAAATATTCGAATGGCCCGATCCTCAAATCGTCCTCTCGCCGCGGCGGACGAAATAATGGCTTTCGTTAGATGAAGATAAGGCTGTAACTCTTTTCAGGTAAAGATGTGTCATGTCCTGGCGAGAGGAGTGAGAGAGATCAGAATGGAAGCGTCGGCGGCCGTTGTCCGTATATTCCGCTCGGCGATCGATCACGAGGAAAGGGGAAGAAGGAGCGCGAACGCTCCTACGGAGAGATCCTCTCGCAGCCCTAAGCTCGTATAGAGCGGCTGAGATTCTATCGAGCTTCGGTGCGCGCGACCGTTCCTCTCGTCGCCGAGAGGCCTCATCGACAGCTTCGCCCGAGTATATATATGTGTGTGAGAGAGCTGGTACCGAGATGCGCCGAGATCCTTTTTATCTATTTTACTGTCTTCTTTTATTCCTCTTATCTTTTAAGTGTACCTGCTCCTCAGCGCCTCGCCTTTTGTTTCCTTCGAAAACCGTTTTTGGCTATTGTTCGATCGACACTCCTACAGAGTCTAAATTATGATGCCTCCTCTTACGAGTATTTCGACATTTCTATTATCCGTTTATTTATTCTATAGGAGGCTGTTCACCCCTTACGTACAGCGGTTCAAATTTCGTTTTCGTTCGCAAGTAAATGTAAAAATTTTCATTTGTATACCTAACTAACTAATATTTCCCACAGCTCTCTCTCTTTTCTGTGCAATTATTTATCGTTGTCTTTGATCTGCCGCGTTATAAAACAAGCAGCATTACCCAATATCAAATTTGAAGCATCTCTCTGTAACATAACTGTTGTCAGTAAGCTCGAGCGCACGTCCGGTAATAATCCTTCCCCAATATACACCCTATCCATCTATCAGCGGCATGAATCTTATAGGAAAGGCCTCTCAGGCCGAGAGAGCGACCGATCAATCAACCCGGCCTGCCTGGTCAGTGCATTGATATTAGCGAAAATTGAATAATTCAATTGGGAGCTGGCTGCGATATCGCGTGTAACAGTAAAAAAATCCTTGATGAGAAATCCAGCCGCCCCGTCGATCGGCACGAAGACGTATATACACACACTTACACGGGCGCGCACAGAGCCGGTGCATCCTCGGCGGCAGGCCTCTCGAAAATATCGACTCTCCACGTTTTTCGTGCCTCCTTATCCCCGCTGTGTACTGGTATTCCACGACGAGCGAAACCGTATCGATCTCTGTACCGTTACGAATAAGTCGCGCACGCGAAGATCGGCTCCTCTTCCTCCTCCTCCTCCTCCTCCTCCGCCGCCGCCGCCTTGCGTTCTCTCACTCGGCCGAGGAGAGTATAACAGGGTGTTAATTTCAGTATCGCGTATGCTAAACCCTGCGCCTTAAGACAGTTAAACCGAGCTGGAGCTCGCAATTTCAGAACGAAAAAAAGAGGCGAGGTTTAACTTTTATCGGCGGGTTATCTGGAAGTAATGTTTGGCGAGGAGCTGGATAATCCGGGGAAGATTGAAATTTCGCACTGCACAGTAGTGGCCCGATAATTTGATTTGTTTTTTTTTTTTTTTTTAATACTAAAATTGGATATTAAGAAAAAATTTTTAAAGTAAAATAACTTAATTTTTGATAATAAACCTCTTTGAAATGTCCATTAAAGAGAAGCGGCGTCTCGTAAATCAGAAATTTTTTTTCAAACAATCGCAATGCGTTTTTTTATATTTTATGCTTTCGACGCAGAGCACTATCATTATATCCTAAACATTTAGCAGGAGAAATAACAATATTTTTCTCTCCTCCCATGAATTGACTGCGGAGCGAAATGCGCTCATCTTCCCCTCGTCTCTCTCTTTCTCTCTCTCCCCGGGTGGGTCCGCTTCGGTTCTCGCAACACCGCGCTGAAGTATGCACTAATTGGTGCGGGCGCACACGCATGCATCGGAAGAAGATAGAGAAAGAGGGGGGTAGGGGGCAGGAGGAAAGGAGACAGGTATGCTCGAAATGGACAGTCCGAAATGGAAAGGAGAAAGAGACGGAGAGATAGCGATGGAATTGAAGATGAGAGGCGAAAAGTAAAAGAAGAACAGAGAGCTCGGGAGACGAGGAGGAGGAAGAGCCGCAGAAGAAGGGGAAGTCCGCAGCCAGAGCCAAAGTAAAATTCCGAGGCGAGCGACACGGCGGCTCGTTAAAATGCTTCTGGGGGTTTCGGACGCGAGGACTCCGCGGTTAATTGGTGATTAGCGATTAAAACGAAACGATCCCCTGCACTGGGAGCCTCCTCCCCTCCCCCCGCCCCTCGCGGGATCACAGCCGGAGACTCTCTGGGCTCGCGGCTTTTTCGTCGGTATAAATGCGAGCCGGTGAGACCGCCGCCGCCGAGAGAGCGCAGGGGACAAAGAGCAGGCAAAGTGCAATGCGTCGCCCATAACGCATTATCGCCGTCGTCCTAAAAATGCCCGAAATCCCGAACCCTTATTTCATTCTCGCTCTCCGTATTCCTTTTTCTCGGCCGATCGGCGAAGCAGCTCTCTCTCGATCTCCGAGGAGGGAGTATATAATAGAGAGACGTCGACGGCAGTGGGTGTTCCGTGATTTAAGGAGAAACGGCTCGACGGTGAAAAGTTTATCCGGTCCCCGAGGTTGATTATAATATTTGCTACTGGGAAAGACGACTAATTAATAGCGGCTCTTTCCACGGCGCCTCGGATGACGTCGCGATCCACGGATTTTTATAGCCGAAACGGACGCTTATCTGGAAATCTCTATACGGGGCGAGGTGGGATCGCGCGAACAAAAAGTATTTACGGGGAATAGGATGAGACGTTTTAATTTTGTTCGCTTTTTATATATATATATATATATATATATTCGGGGACGGGTGACAGAACAGTCCGATTTTTTATGGTAATTTATACGCGAGCGATTTTGGAAAAGAAGTATTTTTTTCGGGGACACGGTAAGTTCGCGCGGATTAATTTGGGAGGTTCTTTGATGCGTAATTAAGGAAGGACGTCGCATTCAATTCACGAAATTATGCCGCTCGAGCGTAAAATTTGATAATTTGAATTTATAATGCAAGATTAACTTTTTTCTGTCTTACGTATCAAGATTGGCATTATCATACAAATCAATTTTACAACGCAATGCCCGGTGAATTTGTATTTTAATCGTTTGCATTCCCCCTTTAGTCTAATTAACTTAATAATTTATTAGTAATTTTATATAATTTTGAATGACTTGCCGAAAAAAATATCGAATAAAAAGCTTTTTATATTAACCTTTAATATCAGATATTATCTTTTGATTTACCGCCTTAGATACAGGTATGTCTCAATTTTAAAACATCTTCGAGATTAGATATGAAATCGAAACATTTGATTTTTAAATAATATTAGAATTTTAACATAAAATACGCAGCATTTATTATAAATACCAACCTTGAACAGGGTGAAATTCCATCGATAAATGCAGCATTACGTGAACGATAAATAAGAAAGCCGTACGACAAATCCACAGGGAAGTAACAGTACTATGAAAGGAAAACAATAATTATACCGCAAGGGAGAATAAGAGATGAATAGGAAGAGAATCGCGCGCGTGCGATGATCGAATATCGACGCACACACACACACACGTGCATTATATAGCCTCGGCCGGTGCATCTCGCGGTTGGCAGCATAATCGCGCGTGGCCCCAGCAGAAAGAGAAGAAGGAGAGGTACATAGAGTTAGCCAACCAATCGCCGAGTAATTAAGCTCAATCCCGGCTAGATCGCATCGAGCCGGCCCTCGTGAATTTCTAGCGAAAGCCGCGTTATCGTAGGAAGCCATTTCCGGTTGTTGCCGCACCGAGCGCACGCGCGCGCTTACGAACCGCCCGGTAAGACTCATCTCGATGATATATTATGCGAGCTCCTCTGGCTGTGCTCTCCGCTACCTCGCCACCGAGAGAGGCGAACGTTCCCATAGTTTTGCCAAAGACCAGGCCGATATCTTGTCCGATATGTCCTGTTGGATTATTTCTTTATTCTTCTGCGGGCTTATGAATAACCGTTAGGGAATCGTGTAAGACTCGGAGATCTACTTGGGAAAGTATGCAGCTACCAACTTTGTAATTTCGAACGGTTTTTTTTTTTTTTTTTGTTTTTTATTTACTAGGCGCACACGCTTGGCTCGGAATATTATATTTGTTTTACATAATGTTGCGTATAATCATTTGGATCATTTAATCAATGGATATTGCCTTATCGCGATGAAATCTTGCATGATGATTGAATCTCGTTCTGTTGCCTTCTTTGCTCAGCGTTAACTGATAAAGCAGCGTTAAGTTAATGAAAAGCAATCTGAGATTTTGTAATTTCTGTTTTATGCGATTAAGGTCATTCTCAACAAATTGCTTCATTAAAAAATAATCAATCTAATGCCGGGATTAATATTTAATACTCTAGTTTATCAAGGAACTTTTGTTGTAAGCTGAAAAGCCCTTAGAACACGCGTCGATTGAAAAGTTTAAGCTTCGATTAAAAGAACATCTCATTTTTCCGAGATTTTACAGTCTGTCACCATCCATTATCGACAATAACCCCATCGTAAAATGTAAACTTAACGACGAGTACGCCGGAGCACGTTTACACAGTTGAAGATTCTCGAAACACGTTAACCTTCGTTATCGTTTTCCCAGTGTGCAGCTCCTGACCCAAATGTTTCGCTCGTGTCGCGCTCATTTTCTCCCATACGTTTTCCTCGCAGCGGCGACGGCGGCGGCATACGGGAATCTCGTTCCCCAAAGAAAAGGCAGCTCGCGCGCGCGCGCTCCCAGGGAGGAGAACTCCCCGATCGGCAGCCGGTGCACACCGCCGAACACTCGGGCCGAGAGTCCCACGACGATGTTTTCCGTTTGACGCTCGTTAATTCATCAAAGTTCTTCTCTCCTTCCTCCCCTCCTCCTCCTTCGCTCCTCTCTCGCTATTTCTTTTCCCTTTGCACTTGGAATGCAGTGCGCCGCGCCGTTCCGAGAACATTTCCTCACGTAAGAACGAAATTTGAATTAACGAAGAGAGCGCTGCGTTGCGCTGCGCGCGCGCGTCCGGAGATTGGTTGCTGTGGCTGAATTCAATTACGCGTACTTCGAAAGAGAGGCGCTGCCAGTGCAGAGCAGCGGCAGCAGCAGCAGCAGCGCGGCCAAAGAAATTAAGATTCTTTTGATGCCTGCAGATATAGCCGGCCGCGCACCGGCTTGGGAGTTCTTATATCGTGTAAAAGTTTACGTAGCCGCGGTAACGACTTCATTTGTCCTCTCGTGTATGGTAATTTTTGGCCTTTTTTTCTCGTCGGAGTCTCTCCGCGGAGCGCTTAAATTCTTCTGCATCGTGGCAGTCTCGAGCAATTAAAAGTTACATCGCGGCCTTCGGAAATAAATTTTAGGATAAGATGTTGTGTAAATATGCGTTTAGCTTGCACGAATTGATTTAATCTGTAAGGAATCTTTATTAAAAACTACAATTCACGTGAAACGAGTTTTCAAGAATTTCGATAACGCATTTTAAAGTAGCTTTCTCAATTAATTAGCAGATCTCCTATACATTTTTATATTTATGTAGGGGAGACCGGGTAAATTGACCCTGCAAAAGACGTAACTTAAGAAGATTATATGTTGTAAAGACTTAATGCTCTTTTGACCTCAAATTGATGTCAAATTCATTAACGATTGCTGATATGATCGCAGCTGTATACACGTATAATAAAATAATCAAAAAAAAAGTTCGCTCTGCCCCGAGTCTCAGGGTTCCCCGGTCTCCTCTACCTGCACACAATCCAAAACTGTTTATTTTCTCAGCAAAAACAAATAACTTCTCAGTGAAATACCTTGCAGCCTATACCCATTGGACTAGATTTTCGTTCGAAATTGCTTTTCCCAATATAACCCATTTCCATACCTACTGCGTCATCCTGTCAATCAGTAAACGTTGGAGCAGCGCTCCGCGGAAAACTCATTTTTGTTATTGCAAATTGAATCGGCGCAAAGTCTCGTCGGTAAATCGCAGCGATCGCAGAGGCTGCACGAGTCTTTCGCTCCGACTCGCTGCCTCGTAGCGTTCGCCAGTGGGAAAATTTGCAAGGTAAAACGACACTTTTGATTTGTGGCCCGCTCGCCGGAGAGAGAAAGAGAGAGAGAGAGAGAGGAAGTTGGCCGCGCGCGCGCGCGGTGCAAGTGAGCCGTTTTCTTCTCCGCTGGCTCTCCCGTCCATCGGGCAGATTTGAATAATTCTCCGTCTCGGTGTGTATATAGGAAGCATTCTGCGCTATGCGCCGAGCGGACCGAGACGCATCGACTGGTAACTCGTTACGCCGAGCTGCTCCCGAGCGTGGAATCTGGAATTTTAACGAAATTTCCCTGGGCATTATACAAGAGCCGACGGACCGATCTTTCCTACGTGTACCAGCGGAGAATTTTCATAGATAGTCCGAAAGAGAATGAGTGCAAGTGAGTATAACAGCGTGTATATGCAGATTCGTCCTCTCCGAGGAATGCAAGATTTCCGCTTTCGAAATAGCGTTACGCAGCTGTAAAAACTATTGTTTGGGAAATCTTCCTTTATTTTTAATCAAGCTTATTAAAATACGCTCTTTTGATAAGGTGGAGCGACTAAAACAGTTTTAAAAAAATAAATGGTTTTATTTGGTTTCCCGTGTCAAAGCGCAAATTTGCTTTGCACTTCTTCATTAAATAACACCGGAATGAGATTATGCTAACTCGATATTCCAGAAGAACGTCCACCTTTTTCTTTTTCCATCGAATCCCAAGTTCATAAATAATTAATTCGCGCCCATCGCACGATTCCCACTTTCGCGAGCAAATATTCCACAAACTCCGACGCGAGCTTCGAGGCGAACGTAAAAACAAAAAAAAAAAAAAAAGAAACGAAATCTTCCCGTTACTCGAAATCCGCAATTTCATAATCTCTGTTACACTTCTCTCAGGCGCGCTTTCGAAATTAAAAACACAAATGAACCGTCTCGGATCGAAGACTCGCTCATACCGAATTTCAATCTCGCCCCGATAATACGCCCGAAACGGGCGAGAGGCGCGCGAAACTGGTACGTCTTCATCGAGGCGGAACAAATTTAATGCCACGCGAATCGCAAATAAATTCGGCGAAACGCCCGCAGGAACGACGAGTGAAAGGATTTCGGCGAGGATTTATAGCCCCGCTGCCGCCGACTCTCTGCCTCTCGTGTGAGATCTCCGCGCGCCGACTGCGCGGGGGTTCCGTATACGCCGGAGCGCGCGGCGTATCATTTTTCGGAGCGGACACCGCGTAATTTTTAATGATCGCTCTTCGACGCGACTTTGACGCGCGCCTCCGGGCCCCCCCCGAGCCCCGATTAATGTTATACCTGCCGACTTATTCGCGGGGCCGATCGCTTATTGCCGTACAATTTTCACGGGTTTTTGCCGCGATCTCGGCCGGGAGATTCGCCTCTTTTATGTTCGGCTCGTATCGGACCAGGAAGCGTTTTCGAAATATAGGGGATCGCGCCAAAACTGATACCTCTGTAATGTTTGTTTACGCGAAACGGTCAATTTTGGTAATACGCGGGTGCTTTTAATATTCCGGTAACTTGTAGTTTGCTTCCGTAAACTTGTAATTTCGTGCATTTTCGGATTTTGGCTGTTTAAATATTGAAAAAACACTTTTAGAACCGATTAAAATATCGGTAAATCGTTCAAGCTGTACAATTACGTTCGAAAATTTTTTTAAACCTAAATTTTCATTGATTCGCGCGAATCTTGCAAATTTTCGCGCGCAATATCGAACCTTTTTTCCAGCAAACTTCATAATAACTCGACGAAATCTAATCTCCCGTCCGTAACTCTAATGAAGCCTCATAAACAACGGCGCTCGCATCAATCCACGCTGTCCGTCCATCCTCGCGGGCTCTCCTTTCCCACCTCAACTAACGATGAATTATATGTATATATTCGGCGGAGCGGCGAGTGCTGCCTCTCTCACGAACCAATTGACTCTCCCGCGCGCGCGCGGCGCAGAGGCCCCGCGTTGTCGTAAAATCGTAATTTACAGTGTCCCATTCGTTCGTCCGGAATGGGCTCCCGCGCGACTCTCGCGGAGAGCTTTCACGTCCCTCTCGTCCGCCTCTCCTTCCCCCCTTATCACTTTCCTTTATCTGCCGTCGACGCACTTGATGCAACAATAAAATCCCGCGGCGCTCGAGCGCACACATATTATACGTCCGAGGCGCTAACGAGACCCGCTCGCCATTAAAGAGGCAAGCACCCCGAGAGAGCGAGAGAGCCACCTAGAAAATCCCATATCCAAAGGAGCGCGAGGAGAGCAGAGAGAGAGAGAGAGAGAGAGAGCCCCCTCCGCGCGCTCGCGAGAGAGCTTAGGCGCTCTCCGCGCCGGGCCCCGAAGATAAATAGCCATCGGCCGTTTTACGAAAGCCGGCTCGTATTACGCCGGTGCAGATATGCATCTTGCTATGCAGCGCCGAGGCGGGGGGGCGCTTTAACAGCCCGATCCTAAACGTCTCGAGCCCCGCGAAACGACGCGACGAAGAGGGAGAGAAACACTGGAGAAACTCCACCGGAATGCCCGTATAATTTGCTTTTCATTTAAGGGAGCTCGACTTCGCGTCCAAGGGCGGCCTAAGTACCCTTCAAACTCCGATTATTCGCGATTTTATTGAAGTGTGCGTTGGGCCGGTAGCTCTCGCCGCGGTACTGCCTGAATTTCCACTCCCGACGCGAATGCTTCCCGACGCGAATGGATCGGTAATGCGTTAGCTTACGCTGACAAGTAGCTTTGGTGTAGTGCGAGTAGCCGTAAACAATTTGATTTAAATGAAATCTGTTGTACACTCGACTGCGGGAAAGTTTTGAAAACTACTTTGAATTCAGAAAAATTTCACGCGCGCACACGTTGATTTGATAATTAGCAATTTAAAATCTCTATTAAATAACGCAGAAACGGCTTGTATTTTGTACTTTTAATTAAAAACAATGGCGAAGAACATCGCGGGGTAAACCCTACAAATTTGGTACTTCAAACTCCAAGTCTGAAAGTTAATGCACGCAGATAGAGGTAAGCCGCATCGGCGGTCGATTATACCCCCATTACATCTTGTTCATTAAGATTCTCATCGCGCGCCTCACGAAGAGAGAGAGAAGCCGAGCCACGACTGCCCGAGATTGAAAACTCCTAAAGGCCCCCCCTCGCGCGTAAACCGGATGTGAAAAATCCTTTCGCACAATATAAGGGGGAGAGAGCTCCGTCGAGCTCCCCTTCAGAATTATTTATTGCGCAATCCGTCACGCGCGAAATGACGAATGACCGGCGGCCTGTTGATTTTCCGAAGTGAGCGCTCATCCTACTTCGCAGCTCTCTCTCTCTCTCTCCTTTCCCGGGAGAGAGGACGAGTGGTATACGGATCGGCCAGGGCCAACCTTTGGCCCCGCAGTCGCGAAGTCCGCGAAACGCTCGCGGCGATTTATAGCCGATAGCCGCGCTCGAGGGTATAATGCCCGGCTTCTCTCGGTGATCTAGATTCTCCGTTAAGACGGAGAGGAGAGGATCCGCGGAAGTCCGAGAGGAGCAGCGCTGCTCCTCGGCACGATTCCGCAGGGGGGGACGCGTGCGCGCGGCTTATGCACGCGAGCCCGCTTTTCTTTCGCGCAAAATTGCCGTTTTCTTTGTAATTGCCGGTGGCAGGCAGGCCTCTCTTGTCCGTCGGGATGCAGTTAATTGCGGGATTTGAGATTAAGGAGGCCCATTTTTGTTCCTGCTACGAGGAGGCCCGCGGTTATCGGTTCTTGCCTGTGTTCCCTTCATTTTCTAACGCTAGATTCCGCTGAGATTTTTTTTTTCAGGATATACCCTTGGCTCGCGGTGAATTTACGAAGAAAGTTGGATGATGATGTTGATGATTTCGGTATTTCGTGATGAAAGTTCGTAAATTGTTTTATAGCAATCGTGTCGTAAAATCAATTATTATACCGGAGCTCTTCGATTATTATGGTTAAATTTAGCGGAACAAGATTTTAATTCTCTCCCAATCAGATTTCTAAAGTATTAAATACGAGTAACACCTGAGAGTACAGAAAGGTATAAAGAATTTTAAAATCAATTATCAGCGTCTCCTTCGTCAGTACGTAATATCGCACTGTTCTCCTCTGTAAATCCATCGAGAAATTCATCGTGCGAAAACGAAAGCGGTTAGATAAACTCGTAGCGACGGCCGAAGCGGATCTTCATACACAAGCCAGCGGCGGGTAAGTAAGGTATAAAAGACAAAAGGGGGAGCGGATCTGACTTGCATCGATGATCTAGATTCGCCGCAGGCACCAGGAAGCTGCGGGCTCGAGGGGTCAAAATTACCGGTGCCCGCGAGGCGTACAGCCGCTAGGAGAAGATTCTAAAGAAGGAGGCCTTTCCTCGCGATGGCCAGCGCCGGTGTTAAGGCACTTTGCCGTCTCTCTCTCTCTCTCTCTCTCTCTCTTTTTCTCGGCGAAGAGCGAGGTCAAAGGGTGCTAGCGGTACTCTTCTTTTGCAGCCGGGCGCCGCGCGCAACCGAGCTGGGTACACCAGTCGGGAGAACCTACCTATCCGCTCCTCGCTGTCTTTTTTTTTCTTCTTGCTCGCTGTTCCTCTTTAGAAGCCGCGCGCGCATCGGAAAATGCTGTGTTACTGCTATCGAGGCGGATTCGTTCGTGGAAATTGTTTGAGTTACTGGCATTTTTGTCAGGAGGATGGTTGGAATTACGAGCTGCTTACTTTTAGTCGGGGCTCGAAAGTATGAAATACATTCAATCAATTGATTTTGAAAAAAACATTACTGCATCAAGGATTATTACTTTTTATATTTCGTAGTTTAAATTAATTGTCTCCAATCTTGCAATGTACGTCTATACTATATTCTTTTACAAAAATAACATTGTGAGTATATGAGAATAAGTCACTTAAATTCCACAATGATCTGCGCCTATAATGCGAAATTTGAATATACGCCACATAAACTTGCATTCGACGTAAGCCAGGAGCGTCGCTGGAGGCGGCTGCATCAGACAGACATCTCACAGCCGCTGGCACGAATAGCTGCGAGTGCAGCGGGGCCCCGAAGCGATCGAAGACGCGCTCGCGACTCTCTCGCGAAAAGGAGGAAAGGCTCGCGGCAGTTAAAGGGGGATCGTTCGAATACTTTCGAATTCGTGATTTTATGGCGAACCGGGTAGGAAAAGAGGGAAATAAAAGGTCTGTATCGATGCTCGGAAGATAGGCTGAGAAATAATTTAATTGGGCCTTCCGAAAATCCCTCCTTTCAGTTTCAACTTTGGATTTTGAATTTTATATTTTAATTTGGACCTGTTCTCAAACGAGCATGTTTTAATTTCTTAATTCGTGCTTACTTGTAACGAGATTGTTTGAGAAACAAAACAAACCCGTGAAGAGCTAAGTACTAGATTCATTACGAATGCATTAGTCTGAAAAATTATGCATAATTTAACGCCAAGAAGAAAGCTTTCTTGAATGCAAAATGTATGCTTATGAAAATTACTGTTGAGTAGATTTGTTATCTGTGAAAAAGTGCAGAGGCAAATTAGCGTAGAAAATTACTAGAATGTTAAAGGAATTCTTTTCAATGATAAATGAAAAAAAAATTATAATTTACGACAGTCGTCTCTTATATGGGTCAGAATATTAATAAAAAATTAGAAAAAGTAATAAAACCAAAGATGTTTATCGCGTTTGAAAAATGAGCTGCTATAAAAAGAAATATGTGGAGAAATAATTGTCAGTTTGGTCATAATTTCTGCACAGAAGTAGAAGGTTAGGTACTTGTGAAAGTTGTAAGAAGCTGGAATAGATGGCACACGATGCATTTAGGCAGCGACTAACACAAGGTCTCGCCTACCTACTTTTTCAAAATGCTAAGATTCACTTTATTGCTGACCTGCTATTCAGGAAAGCAAGCTTCAAATTAAATGTTATTAAAAGTTACAGCCTCCTTTGAGTGAAAAAGACGCGATTTGTTTTCGAAACTCGCAAGAATTCTTTAAAGTACAATTTGCCTCTACTTTGGTTTCCCGTGAATAATACACCGACTGTTCCATTGTTACCAAACAACCTCCAAAGTCCCCAATTCACGGATCAGAAACGACTCGGTCGTTAATCGCCAGGGAAATTAGTTATACTCCGCAACGTGCATAAAGATAAAACTTGCGCGCACAATTGCTCCTCGGCCTCGGAGGATCGCCGACTCGTGCACGCGCGAGGATATAATTAAAGCGTATCTTTGGCGTCCCGTCGCGATAGCCGAAATTTGTAAAACATCAGCGAGTGTGCAGTCCCAATTTGTTGGGCCCGAGCTCGCCTCTTGACGTATACCAAATGGGCCCGAGACCACGTGCGGCCTCACGCGCACGTGAGAGAGAGAGAGAGCGGGCCTCAAAAGGGCCCTGCATGCGCACATAACGGCAGCGTCGATTTGTAAACTGCGCCCTCCCGAGGCGCGCGTGATCTCGATATTGACGCACATCTCTCGCAGCGGGCTTCCTTAAGGGTGTGCTGCCCAATCGCTTGTTAAAATTTATCCGTCGCGCGCGCCTTTTGAGCCCTATACGCAAGCAGAGCATAAAACGATCACTGCTATAATTGCTTCGAGCAACGGACGATCCTTTAGCGGCGCTGACGGCGAGATGATTGATTTTTTTCGAGCGCACGGATTGATTAATATTAATTAATCGAGGGAGGAGCGAGGACAATGATAGAATGCCGCTATTGCCGCGCGAACCGCGAGGGAAATATTGCAGGCAATCAATAGGTTCGTAATTGCTGATAATTAATAAGGTACGGGGATAAGGAGAAAGTGTCGAAATTATTTTTCTCGCTCCGCGGCGCTTTATACGGTTTCGTATATATTCAAGTAGATAGCGGACGACTCCAGTCAGACATTAGCTCGTTGCAAAATGCGCCGATTTTAAAAAGCCCCGGCGTTCATTGTACCCGACTGTATTCGAAATTGCCTGAAAATTTATATAGTTCTGTACAGCTTTATTATGTTACCGCGATATCCCATCTGGGCGATGAAATCAGAACAAAAGATCATTAGCCTTTCGCATTAGTAACAATGAGCATTTCACGCCTCTTTTTATCGAGAGAGAGAGAGAGAGAGAGAGAGAGAGAGAGAGCCCGAGAGAGCCCTCCTCCGAAACACGTGCTTGTAAGAATTCACTCGATAATTCACGCTAACAGTTGTCATAAAATTGAAATGTTCCCCCGCGCGCCTTCCACGCGAGAGAGGGCAGCCCCGCGCCGATGGGTTTCTCAACAGTTTTATTATACGCCCCGATAAAATCTCCGAAGCTAACAATGCCCAGGAGATAAAAGGCACACAGGCATATATCCCTCGAAAGAGTGAGAAAGGCCGCCGAGATCTGCGTTCGGTGTTCCATCGGAGGCCCCCGTTCAACGGGGGTAATGACGCTCTATGGGCCTTTTTTTTCCGCTCCTGAAATCGCTTCGCGGAACGCACCGCGCGCGGACGTCCGCCGCTGCACGTGGTATATATATATATATACGTATACGCGTCCCGCGAAAACGGGAACGTGGATCTCGGTCTCTCTCTCTCTCTCTCTCTCCCTCTCGGGAAGGTATGCGGTTTGTACGAGGAGAAGGACTCGGATAAAACGGGCAAGACAGAGCTGGAGAGAGGAAATGACGAAGGGCGTGCACAAAGGCCTGATTGCTTCGTGCATTACGCTTGATTTCGATGCTGTGCAGCGTGCAGTGCTTCTAATCTGCGACGCTACATCCTCTCTTTTGTTGATTGCTAGAAAACACGTCATTTCACGTGTTTCGCTAACGTGGATGCAAGATCCTTCTGCTGATTTCTCATTATTAGAGGAGATAGGGGAAAAGTACTTTGGTAAAGAGAGTCGGCTGGGAAGGTGATAATTTAGTTGGTATCGGGTAAAGCGATGCTGTACTTTAATGAAGAAAGAATTTTTTTAAAAGACAGTTTCGGTAAATGTCTATTGGATATCTGTTATGCTAGAAATTGCGAATTTTAATTGATACAATTACCCAGGCTTTTCTGCCTAAATTGGATGACTCAATGAAAGAGCTTGTTATCCTTACGTGCACATATTGACTTTAACGAGATAATTGTAACGCGATAATATTTTAATACGTCACAAACGAGCGTAAAAAGACGAGCTTTCGAAAAAATGGTTAATAATGGAAGAGCATTTAATCGCTAAATTGAGACTGTCAAATAAATCGTGGAATGAGAGCGTGCTGTGGGGAGAAAGTAAAAAGATATGCTTAAATATAACGAGAATCGTGAGTTCAATTCTTCGTGTTAGATTAAATGAAAAGGGTCTGCGGAGTCAAAGTAGATGAAGAAGAAAGGATGTTATAAGAGTTCGAAGCAGAAGAGACCACACATGAGGAAGAGATAGAAAGATAATTGAGAAAATTGCAATCGAAGATATATCATTTGATCTCGCAAGTATTATTTCAAACGAATTACTTTAAAAACCGAATCGTTATAATTTGCTGATTAAATTTAGATACTACTGTGAATCAAGCGGAAAAAGTAAAAATTGATATTTTGATCCTCGATTAATTGACAAGCTTTCTGCATAAAATTTCTCGAAGTTATTGGTCGAGCAGTTAAAATAACCGTTTGCCGAACTATCTTTAAAAATCAATAATATTTGTTGCACAAACCATATTTTTAAGCAAATTACCGCCAGACTTCCCATGTTTAAAATTCTCCATCGTTATGGTTATTGTCTGAAATTCCTATCGTATTACCAGGCAAATACGGTTTAAGATTCCTCCAGGCCTCTAACGCAATTTGACATAAATTTGTAAAAGCACGTTCAATATTTGCCGTGTCCCCCTCTCCCGGTGCGAGCGAGGCATTAAAACGAGCGCTCGTCCATCACAAGCTCGCGAATCAAACAAAAGCTAATAAAAGCACCGAAGTAGCGTGATCGGTATATATATATAACCAGGATCGAAAGTGCCTCGAACGAAGCCAATAACATTAAGAACGCGAGCCAGAGCCCAATATACGAAACGCACGCAAATAATAACAAAGAGATCGCTTCGATCACCTTCGGGCACGAGGAAGAGTTAAGAAGCCCAGCATCCCTCTGGTACGTAAAAATCCGAAGGAAGCGGGAGGAGGAGGAGGAGGAGGAAGAAAGGCAGAGTGGAAAGTAGCTCTGGATGCGTGGGAGGGAGTGGATGGTAGACCGGACTACTACTCGCGGGGCTGCTCCTCTGCCGGCGAGGTCGCGACCCGTAGCCCCCAGGCACGCGGAGAGCAGTGAAAGGCCCGCGGAGTTACATCCGCAGACCGTTCGCTCCTGCCCCCTCGCGAGCGATATTCTCAGCGGCTCTCTCTCTCTCTCTCTCTCTCTCTTCGACAGCCTGATGAGGCGAGCGAAGCGTTTGACGCGAGGTCGCGTGCAGTCTAAGAGGCGAGCGAGCCGAGGGGCCTTTTATTTTGCGCTCCAGGCTTCTGAAGGCTGTGTGCCGTCACGTCGAGCTCTTCTCTTTTCGGAAGTGTAATTTCCAGCCGTTTTCGAATCAGTGAGAGTTGATTGAGACCGTAATTGCATATATTTTAATGCTGACGGATATTTTCGACGAAGGATATATGGTCGGTGGGATCATTTGAGCGCGGCGCGCTTTTTCTTTTTTACGACGAAAGCGCGTTTCCGCATCGGACGAATAATAATATTTCTGGGATTCGCGGCGTCACGTTTCGATGTGTAATGAGCTTCCTTAAATGAATTTATTCGAATTCTTCTATTTTTTAGTTCTGATTTATATATACATTTTCACGTAACGCAATTCAAATAATCTTGAGAGCCAACAACGCAGAGGCTACAAGTTTAAATTTCTACGACTTCGCTCTTTTAGAAAATTGCAGATTTCTTTACTAAGACTTCTAATAATCGGAAACATCATTAAAAGAACATTATAATCTGTTCAAATACTATAAAAGTATCGAAGTAAACAACAAAGAAGTTTTACTACCCATTCCTCCCTTTTACGTTTCATTAAAAGTTCAATACACCATCGGTCTTCAAACTGGCAGTACACAAGCTTCAAAAGCCAGTAAAAGAGAGAGAGGCAAAGGTATGCTTCCTTTAGGCGCCCTGGACTGCCATTACCGACTCAACTCCCTAAGTGGCAATCCTGGCTCTGCCCTTTACTATTAGCGGAAGGGTCTTTCTGCTCACTGACCTCACTCTACTTCATAAATTCCTGTTTCCATGAAAATGAGAATGAGCTTCGCGGGCAAAAATGCTCTGGCAAGAAAACTTTTCTCAATAGAAAAGTAAATGTATACACCGCACCTGCCCGATTCTTGCGGACTTGTTTGCGGTATTAACAGAATATTGAGTTGGGAAAAAAAGGTGTACTTTACGACGACAGAGATTTTCTCTCAATATTTTATTGCAAAAGGTTAAAGCGTCCTAAAGTATGTTTTATCAATTAACAGTAAAAGAAGATTTTTTAACAGGGGCATTAAAGATCCGCCTTAATTCACTCGCCAGCAAAATTAATAGCTTCAATTTGAACAATATGTGTACACCTTAATTAAAACTCTGGTTCTCCCGTAATTAAATGTTATAAATAACTATAAAAGCTTTTTGCCGCAAGAGCATTACACGAGAGTTTGAAGTATATTAGTACGTATTTTAAAAACCAGCGTCTTTTCGGTGTTTAAATTTAGCTTTGGACATAAACAGTTAAAGAAATGAACAATAAAATCAGAAAATTAATTAAATCGTAATTGACTTTTAGTGGCAAAAAGTTTAATGGTTCAATTAAAAAGCTTGCACTTGACCGCTCAAAAAAATTAAACACACACACACCGAGAGAGAGAGAGGGAGGGAGGGAGAGCAAAATATAAATACCGAAACTTAATACGCGAAGAGCTTTCGCTTCGAATAACAATATATTCCCTTTAAGTAAATAACCGCTCCGCAAAAATGGGCCCCTCCTAATTAAACCATAAAATCATCCTCCCATCAAAAGCTAAATGAAACCCGAGCTCGTAATCCTGCCTCTCCCATGGCGCAGTACATTACATTTCGGAAAAACCATCGAGCGGAGAGCGCGATCTAAAGGCGCGCCAACGACTCTGCTGCACCGCCTGGCCGCCCGGCGAAATAAAAAGCCCTCGGATTCATTCGCGCTCGCGCCTATACGTGTGACTCTCATCGCTTCGCCCGCGAGTAAGTCGAGTAACCCCTGGCGAGCGAGAATGAGAGAAGCCGAGAGGGAGAGGAAGAGAGAGAGAGAGAGAGAGTCTGCAGCGGCGGCGGCAGCGAGGAGCAGCCACATCGAGGCCCTCTCGATCGGAACGATAATTGGATAGATTACGCGGAACCTCCTCCAACCCCGCGATAGCATCGCGTTTATGCGCTCGTTTTATGTGCGCGCGCGACCCTTGCACCGACTGCTTGCCACGGCGAGCTGCAAAAAACTAGAGAGAGAGGAGGGGAGGGGGGAAAAAGGAAGGAAGAGAGCGAGCTCTTATAACGTATTTACGGACTCGGCGCGACTTTCGCACAGACGCCTCGCGCGATATAAAACCAACCGACGGCGGCGGCGGCGGCGGCGGCGGCGCTACATCCCGAGAGAGTGCCTAATAACGTATAAATTTGCGCGGAAGGGAGGAGGGGGGGAGTCTCTCGAGCTTTTTCTTCTCATTTTCTGGAGGCTCTCTAATCGCGAGCTGCATCGCGCGCATTTTGGTTTACGGTCCGCGCCGCGCGTAATTCAGCGTTGTTTCAATATCGCGCGCGCGCGCGCGCGGCCAGAGTCGCGACTCTCGTGCGAATATTTTACACGCGGCGCGTGTGTATTGGATGGGGT
>UCOM01000220.1:0-105596 GCA_900474385.1 Ormyrus pomaceus
GGGGGGGGGGGGGGGGGGGGGCTTTTTTCTCCGCTCGCATAAACACTGAAATCTCCGAGGTCGCTCTCGCGGAGCGACTCGCAATTGTTGTCGCGCGGCGGAGCTCCAGAGAGCCGAAATCTTATCGAGCAGGCACTTTGCCCGTTACGTAAGGCCGCGCGCGCGGAGCCTCTTGCGATTTTTTTCTCTCCCTCTCTCTTGCGCCAGATGAGATACACGCGCCCAAGTGCCAAACGTTGCAAAAGCCAGGGGGAAAAAAAAAAGGCTAAATATAAAAAGCGGATGCGGCGGCAAAAAGGTCCGGAGGAAAAAGTCGCGCGCGCGCGCAGGCATACGTGGCAGAGGAGGCGCGCACACACGTATATTTGGCAACAATGTATTCGTACCGTTGCTCGGCTCGTTTTCTCGTCTCTTCGTGCGAGTATCGCCTCTGATATCTGTGTCAATTCGCGGACAAGGCCTTTGTTTCTCTATCTCTTGCACGCTCTGCCCGATTGTTTATATTATAAGGTTTTCCATTCGCCAGAGGACGGGGTTAACGGGGGAATTTTACGGCTGTTTCCTTCGAAAGCGAATTATTTCGCAAATCATTGATAATTCAGTTGCACGTTCAGCCGGACCTAGGAACAATAGACGCGTTTAAAACAATGTGGACGCCGCGAGCTCCTTTGATTAATTATTTAAGCTTTTAAGAGGATGTCCGAGCCAAGCGGATATGCGCGTTACGCTATATATATTTTCGCCCGTTTTGCGCAATTCCGAGCCATTCAAAGCGGCAAATTGACGTCGGTTTTCCCTGTCCTTCCCCTTTCGTCCTTATAACGTACGGACAAATGTGCGTACGTGCTTTACACGCTCGATTGAATTAATACGTCTAGTCCACGGAGGGCTAATGCCTTTACTCCCAAGATCCGCGAAGCTTTCATTATTGAGCGGTGAGGTAACCTGCGTATATAACAGCGCTTCTGAAAATTAATGGATTATTGAAGAGATTATTAATTTCAATATGAAATTGGAGATTTGAAAGTTAATCGATGATAAATTAGTTACTCAATAATGCAACACAAAGCGTTAGAAGATATTGCGCTTTTCCTGTTTGAATTGTTCAAGGATAAATTAGGTGATTTAATTTTAACATTGAGGTGCAGAAGTTTTATTCGTTTTTCATGCTCTTTTCGCTCATGAAATTGTAAATGCTCGCTTGTTTTCATTTTCTTATCTGTCCGCCGGTCGCTCGAGCACGTTAATGACAGACTTGGGATTTACATTTTAGTTTTCATAAGATAACAGCTCCCAGCTCACACTTTCAACCTTTATCTAATACATATTCAATGAAACTTTTAAATAAATTACATTTTGAAGTACTTTTGAGTAATCGATTTCCAGCTTTCATTATCTCATGCCTTGAAAATAAAGCTATTATGAATTTTTAAAAGGCAAAATTTCAATCTCGAATCGCAAATACCTAATTTAAAAAGTCCTCCAACTTTTATAAAGCTTCGGCGAAAGGATCGAAATTCAGGCGCAAATTATCTCTATAGCAGCTAAATTAACGTAATAGCGAATTTATCTCTTGTTTCCCTCCTGCGACACAGCAGCTCGCTTCCACATTTTTTACGTAAGAAACACAGAGTGTCGTTCGATTGAGATCTCATTTGCCTTGGTCTCGTTACGTAAACGCTCGTCTCGAGTGAATTTAACGCCGCGACTCGCGTCTAAAAAGTCTTTAGGCAACTGGCGCCTGCCGGCGATGCGTCGATTTACTCTCGTTTCTCCTTCTCGTGATCGCGCGCGACTTACAATTAGTCTATCCCATACTTCGAGCTCGCGAATTAATGAAAACCGGCGCTTCTTTCTCAAAGTGATTCAAGAGTTTAATAATAATCAATGATGAGCTTCGTCAACACGTCGGTAATCGAGAGGCATTTCAGTTATTTCTGCGATTGGTCGAGCGCGCACTTTGATCGCCTGCAAATGACTCATTTATACGATAGACACGCGGCTTTCTTTCGATTCCAGAGTCGTGAGTCTCCGCGCGCGGCCCGAGTCGTTGCCGTTCCCGGAAGCGTGGGATGACGCATTTCGACATCAGAAAGTTTTTGCGCAAAGCTCTGACTTGCACGCTGCCGTGGGAGCTCGTGTGTTTGCTTTGAGACCGGTGGTGTTTTGGCACCGCTCTGTTTACTCAATTACCTGATACGCGTTTCCATCTCGTTCTACAACTTTTTTGTTCGATAATTACTTCATTCGGGTCGGATAAGGTGAAAGGCTGCCGCTGAATTTTACGATACCGGTTTTCTTCCGATAAATTCTGATAACGAATTCGATAATCGTAATACAATAATACCATCTCAAAATCAATCTCCTAAGGCAAATTAATCTGCCCTAAAAAGTTTGAAATCACCGGAGTATCTTCCAAACGTCGTTACCATCGAAATTGGGCCGAATCATGCCGGATAAGCGCGAAGGCAACACGTAACACCACGTCAACTACTCAGCGAAATCTTCCATTCTCATCTTACGACAAGACTCTCGCTCGGCGTACCCCATCAAGAATATCTTTCCAGGCAGGCTACACCGCTTCGGGGTTACGTGGAAGAAAAAAAAACGGCTAAAAATCCGGCCGGTGCGTGCGTGCGAAAGCAAAAACCGTTGGCCCGTTCGTTCCGCGATCGTGAGTCCCGGCTCTCCGCGCGCTCATAACAGCGCGGAATGTTGCTCGTGCATTATATATCCTTAAAGCCGCGCTTGGCGGCCTACTTGAGCGCTGACTCAGCGCGGCAATTTACAAATAGACGCGCGCGGCGCTCTCCGCGAATTATGGCGGCTCCCCCGCGGGCGCGACGCCGCGACGACGATGGCGCTCTCGTATATATATATATATATATATTTTCGCTGCACAAGCGCGGAAAAAGAGCGATGCGCGCGACGCGACCTTTGCGCCGAGAGCGCGAGCGCACTTTGCGCAAAGAGCAAAAGCAAATGTTTCTCGACTCCGGCTTCTTGTTTATTGACGCCGCGACGTGGCGAACGAGCGCTTCCGAGAGGCTGTTTATACGATCAGCTGCCGGAGTATTGTCCTGCGTTTACTGCTATAGCGAGAGAGGCGCGCCGTTAATTCGCAAAAAATGACGATGCGCCGGAATTGCTTTCGAAAGAGTTAACGGGTTTATGCGGTGGGTATGTTGTTTTATAAACTACGTCCCTCGATAGAGTTTGTAAATTTTCACGTGTTAGAGGCTGTATAATGAGTTTTAATGAGGAAAGTAGAAGCAGGGGCAAACAGTGTAGTTTTGTTTTCGTGTTAAACTATATAACGCAGCTAATTAATTTAGCACGATCGAGTTCTTGTAAATCACGTTGCATAAAAGATAAAAGCTCTCAAGCGTAGTTTCTTACGGGAGAAGTTAATGAAACGCGATACAGAAAACTTCAATTATAACTTGTACGAGGGAGAGAAAGCCACCTAAAACCGATGACTCGATTCATCCGCCAATTAATACGTATAAATTCTAGACGCGATAAGCCCAACGATCCCACATAACAAATTAGAAGCGATTACTCTTCACTTTTTTTTTTCCAGTATACAAAAATTATGCAAGCTTCCCGCAGTTAAGGAACAATCGGCGCTATTAATCCTCGGGCGAACGATTACAATACCGCAAACTAATCGTCCAACAAAGCGCTCGTAAACAATAATGCACCTGGAAAAGGCGCCTCGCCCTCGGCAAATCAAATGCATCGTCCCGAGCTCTCTCTCTCTCTCCTCTCGCCCTCGCATTCGCAACGTCGGGCCGTCACGCGAGCCGTTTAAAAGCGTCGTGATTCTTGTAGGTCAGATTTGTCGGGCCGATATGCGCGAAGGGGAAAGAAACGCGAGGCTCGCGTCACGTCCGCAACTTGGGAAAAGCGAGACGGCGGCGGCGGTTCTCGCGTGATCGACGTACGTTCGCGGCCGAGTCGTGCGTGCATCGCGGCCGAAAATCGATCGCGAATCTCGCGCAAAAAAATATATAGTTTGTCGCCCGACCGAGCCACCTTTTCGATCTCGACCGAAATTCCCCCCCAGGCTTTTTTCGAACGGGCGAGAGGGCACTGTTTCTTTTTTTAAAGGGATTTATTGATTGGGCACTCGGCGTGCTTTTTACTGCGATGTAGTTGTATAAGCGCTTTGAGGGCGAAGAGCGACTTTTTGACTTTTTCGAATGTTATATCGTCGAAGATGGCTTTATCGTGGTAAATGGTAGTTGCGCCCGAAGGTTGAGAATTAAAAAATTGCGCAATTATTTATATAATATGTGTCGTTGCCCAACGAGTAAATTAGAAGTTTCTGTTAGTGTTTTTTGATGTTTACGCTTCTACAAGTTGACCTGCATTTTAATGTTGGCTCATTTAGCAAGGAAACATTTAATTTACCAAATTAGTCGTTAGACGTATCGGGTGAAAGGTACATTGGGTGAATTTTAGTCATAATCAACAACCGATGACTGGTGCTTCCATATTTAAATTTTATGATTAAGTGGGTTAAGGATCGATAAAACTCGTGACATTGCGCACGTACCGCAAACAAATTGCTTAAGTTAACTGTCTTGCAGGTCATATTCTACATAAGTCACCTAATGTATACAAAGCAGACGCTTACCAAACAAATGCTAATGTTTTCTGGAATCAGTTCTACAACAGGCAGTTTCCTTTTGAAAAATCCAAATCAAAGGAAAAGCTTAAAAAGGAAAAGAATATTAAAATTTAGAATTAAAACATACGACATGAAATTATTAATTATCTTTAAAAAGTACAGATTTCATCGCAGTAATATTATAACGTCCTCAATAATGAAACGACGAGAAAGGGAAGTGTTTCATTTCCCGAGAGAACCTCGGTCGAACAAAGAAGCGAACAACCCGAAACAAATCGCAATTTCAAGTTTGTCATGCGAGCAATTCCGCGCGCGTACGCACACACACACTTGCGCGCGCGCGCGCGCGTACATTTAACACAAGCTGTCGGCGCGAGCAATGCAGATGCCGTCGAGGCAAAACTTTGAGAATCGCCTTCGCCTCGCAAGCAAAGGGTCGGGTTACCCGCTCCGTCGCTCGCTCGGCCGCAGAAATGAATGAAATTGCGCGCATGCCGTGTAATTTTGTACTTTCGAGAGGGACGAGCGGAGAGCTGCAGCGGCAACAGCAGCTCGCGAGACAAAGAGCAGAGGAGGAGGGAACGCCCGTCTGCCCTTTAAAGCGAATTTCGTGCGACGACTGAAGCTGCCTTTTAAAAGTTCGGCTCCGAGTATTTTTCCGAGGGCCTCGAAATGCGAATTAAGAATTACGAAAATCCGCTGCTTTTAAAGTGATTTGAGAGCCGATTTATAATATTTGGAAACGCTGATGAGAATTTTTAAATTTGAATAGAAGCGGATAAAGCAAAGTTTCGAACCGACTCGTGAGATTTTTTAAAAGACGTAAAAAGTGCTTATATCTATGTAGCCAAGTTTTTATGACGTTCAAAGTTTTTGCACTACGTTTGTAAAGTTTGTTTTTAAGTTTTAACTTTTTACATTATTGCAGATTCTTAAAATTTAATTAACTAATTTTCTTCTTTCTGTAATATATTATAGTTGTCACTTGAGTTTTAATTGTCATATTTGAAAATAAAATTTAATATAATAATCATTCAATTCAATAATCAGTAATATATAATTAATAATAAAAGTATGCAGTATTTTATGCAGTATTAACAATCTCCAATAAAATCCACTCAATTAATTTTCCATTTCACATGATAGAGGATGACATTTTTCAAGAAAGTAATTTTTTACTCTGCGAAACATGTGTAGCGTGAAAGTTACCACTGGGTTAAGTTTAAAATGTTATATACTTGTGAGCGATCGATCATCCCGAAGATCATAAACTTTATTCGATGGAAAATTAATCGATTCATCAGGTGCGACTGGGAAGACTCGGGAGATTTATATGCCTTTTGCACTCAACCGATCACTAAATCAAAATTAAGTAAGAAGAAGGCAGGTAATGGGACAAGCTGAATTGTATAACGTATGTAAGGCTTTGAAAAGAAAGTGTATTAGATGTTTGTAAACTTTGCTTCGTCCTCTTAGACAGAATTCTAGAAATTACTAGGAGCAAGGAGCTTTTGCTTGATTAAAAACACTGTTTTCGTTAATGGGATGTAGCTAAGTTTCAAATGAAATTCTTATTTGAGATTTAATTTCGACTTTTGGAATAATTTATTATTTATTTTTAAGTGCGAATTTGAGCACATCATTATTTTATTTTCAAGTCGACCAAATGCGTGACGAATATTTCAACAAACATTTTATAATTTGCAAGCAATAAAGTTTCGGTTGCATTTGATGTTGCTCTAAATGTTATGAATAATAAAAATACCGTATACCTCACGATTTGTGACATATAAATGTATTTAATTTTCGCTGAATAAATTTATTAAATGAAGTAATAAAACTTTTCGACAATGAGACAATGTTAATATTCAATAATAAACAAAAAAGCACCACAAACCGCATGGACGTTTTCCACGCTGCTGTCTAAAAAAATTTCCCAGCCTTAATCACCGGTTTCTCTCTTTTCAAAGCAAATTAGCTCGAGCCATCAACAAGCCCCGGCAAATATATTCCAGCGCAGCTCTTACGGCCCGCAGACAAGTAAAAATTCCCGGGCAGAGCAACCTATAGAAAGGCCGGGCGCCGTGAAAACAGAAATTTTCCAAGTCCCCGTCGAAAGTTTCCGCGCAATATAGCATTCGTAACGAGGCACATGATCGCCGCCCGTCGACCCCACCGGCATTTCTCCCTCGTGTATATAATCCTCTTCAAGGGCGCAGGCAAGTCAGGGGGAGAGAGAGAGAGAGAGAGAGAGCCGACCGAAGAAGAAGCGTCGCCGAGAGCGTCGCCGCGTGTGCGAATTCCCGCGGCCCGGCGAGGTCAGTCTCGTGCGAGAGAGCCGCCGACGGAATCCATCCGCTTTGTACCGGATAAAATTAGCCGAGACGCCGGCTAATTCGCCTAGATGAACGCCTCATTCACGAGCTATTTATTTTTCCTCGTGACTCCTTTCGGCTCTCCGGGCGAATTATTTAGCTTTTCACGCCGCGGCCGGAGAGAATAATTGAAAAGGCATATTTCCACACAATGGAAAGCTTTGCTTTTTATTGTTTGCGAAATCCCTTGGGTATGCGGATATAAATATGCAAACTTACTTTTGCATCTGAATAGTTGCGATAATATTTACTTTGCTTTGTATATATTTAAATGAATAAACAAACCCGTTACGTAATGCTTGTAAATACTATTTGTTTTGTACACATACAATGAGTGCATTCGAAATTTGCGGGGAGTATTTTCAGGATTTCGTTCGTCTAATAATACTTTTTTTTCGCCTCTGGCTCGGTCTGGTTCTAAATTAAGTGTACCATTAATTTTTTCTGGTTGAAACTAGTAAAAATTCTTGACGGCAATTTGTTAATTTCAGAGTTGAATTTTTGTTTCCAATAACGTAATATTTTTAGTTACGTAAAGTACTGTGCACAGTGAGTTTATTTCTGTTTTACACGAACTTACAACTTAAAAATAAGAAATCAATAAGCAAGTAAAAATAAGCAGACACTTGTGTAGGTGTAAATCTAATGAGATGGAATTGATTTATCAATAATTTAAGGTCGAAGGAAAACTATAAATATAAGGTATTCTTAGCGCTTTGAATGATTTATTGAATGAAAATATTAAAAACGTTCCTTGATAAGTTATCTCACAGCCATTAACGGTAAAGGAGGTAATGAGGTGAAAAAACACGAGCCGCATTTGAAACTTTCAATCTTTTGTTTATTCATTAATAATTAATGAGAGTGTCGAACAAAGTCGACGATCACAACGAGACATAGTTTGTTTTTTATTTTTGTTTTTACTTTGTAATAACGCTTCAACTAAGAAGAGACCGCATACTCTTTCATATCGACATACATAGAAAAAAATTGACTCGAATCATATATCTATAATTACTTTTTTTGCATTTTTTTTTTCGTATACATTTTCATTCGCGTACACATACTTGCTCGTTTGCGTGCGCACGCTGCTTCAATTTCGCTTCTTTGTCTTGGGCCAAAAAATATTCCCTCGCATACCATGTATATAAGTAGAATTCGAAGAAACATTGTAATAATTATGGAAGCTTGCGCGCGCAGACGATTAGTTAATGAAATTGCTATATATAGGTACTCGCAAATACTATCCGTATACATCACTAAATACTATAGAGACGAAAGTTTTTCCCTTTCAATCCGAGGCGCGGTCGCATTTTCCCCGCTTTCCCTTTCACTCGAATAAATATCTCTTATCACATTTTTCAATCGAAGTTTCTCTCCCTCTCAAAACGGTGCAGTGCACAGTGTGAAAGACCGCGTAAACGATTATTACGGCATGCTTTTAGAAATCTCGGGCGTCGCTCAGACTGTTTTCGTGAATTCGTGACAAACGGCAGAGGGAGAGAAATCAGGCAGGAAAGGGGAGCGAATACGACGGAGCGCGCGGCGCGTGCGAAGTATCGATCGGAAAGTTAGCATACATATAGTGCGCTTGGACTCGCCGCCTTTGCACAAGTGTTTGTTCGCTCGTTTCTTTTTTTTCTTTTTTTTTTTTTTGCTTCTTTTTTTATCTTTTATACAATTTTAACGCAGAGCTAATCTCCGCCTCCGCAGCGCAGAATGATTTTCCTTCCGCTTGGCCGAAGCCGCGGCATTCATCATCTCTTTTCTCTGGTTACACGCATATAAAACGCCTCCGTCCCTACGTTTACATCTCGTATGTACAGCGTACCTACATACACGCTTTCACCGCCTTCGCTAGGCGTGCGTACTTGAAAACACTCGCTCTCGCAAATCGATAAACAGTAATAATAAACCTAACTATGCACTAAAACATGCACAGCGAAATAACGTAAAGCTATTAATCATTAGAGGCCCTCTTTCGCATTCCTTTCCAGTCCTTTCCCTTCAACCCGAACGTCCTTTCTCGACCCCTCTCTCTCTCTCTCCCCGTGTTTCTCCTTCTCCGCGGCGCGGCGACATTTCGCGTTTATCCCGCCGAACCTCCTGGCAGTTCTGCTTTAAGCCTTCGTTTATCATTCCGTCTCCGCTGTATGTGTGTTTGCGGGCCCTCGCCTCCTTTCCACCCCCCACGAGCGTAATACTCGAAAAGTACGCGTGCACGGCACGGACTTTCCGTGTCAGGATGCTTAACGATACGAGGAAACGGTGCTTCTTCCTTTGCGCATAAATAAGCGCAAGTACAAGTGGCAGCGGATGACACTGGCAAGGACAATGATGGCGGTAAAAAGAAACCGGTAAAATTGAGCTTCCCTCGTTTGGTATTCCGCCTGTAAAAGGCGAAAGTAGTATCGAGAAGCGTCGGACTGATAAATGCGCGTGGGAGAGGACGGCGGAGGTGGTTATCTTATATATAAATATCGATGTCTATACATATTACACGTATACGCGTGTATTTTCTGCACTCGTTAGTTAATGCCAGGAAGGTCAGCCGAGAGAGAAACAGAGTCGCGTAAGAGGGAAAAGCTTATACGAGCTTTATCGAACGAGTCGTGATATACCGGAAGACGTGCTTGATTATTCCCCTTCATTTTGTATCTGTACCGTTATTTATATTATATAATGGGGGAGAGAGCTGCAAACCGGTAAACCAAAGCTCATTGATAAATTTTATGGTTGTTATAATATTTTGCGATTTAAATAACCCTTTTTTCCAGCTCAAAGTAACCAGATCTTTTCTGCTTTTTTTTCTGACGCGAATGCAAATGGATTTTGAATAACATTTCCGCGAGGCACAAAAGTTTTGACACGCTGGGAAAAAGGTTTCGCTGAATAGCCGAGAGCTCTTTCAAATTTTCATTTCGCTCCTCTACAATAAAATCCTTTTCACTGGAGTCTCTTTTTTTTTCAATAATTTAAAAAGGTTTTATTTTTTTAATTAACTCCATTGAATTTTTTCAATAAATTCTCGCAATTCAAGCCGCGAGGATCCTTCCTTGAATCCATATTTACATCCTCGCTTTATAAATATAAACTTTAAATTCGCTGCATCGATTGCATCAAACGCACGAGATGACATAACGCAGGTCGCACCGGATTATCAACGGCACAAAGTCCTCGTTATAAACTTCACGTGTCTTTCCTATCGACGCTAATTAACGTCTCATTAAAGTGGCAAGGATTTCATATCTACGAATGAAAATTTTAACGAGCTCCAATTATTCCAAGTGCACGACTTTTTCCTCCCGTTCGGGGGGGCATTGCATATATACGTGTGTATATACTCAGGTAGGCCAAAGTAAACGCGGTGGAAATGAAAACAGAGAAAATCGAGTGAATTCGATGGCCAAGAGTCGGAGGAGGAAAATTGGGGGCGAATAAATATAAAAGCACGCTTGCGAATACGGCATATCACGAAACGAGCTCACGTCGAAGCGGCGGCGGCGGCGGCGGCGGTGGCATTTGCCAGCAGGCTCGCGATCCTGCATTGCCTCTCCGCGCCATGTTTGTCTTATGCGCCAAGCTTAAAAGAGAGGCGAAGAGAGAGGACGTGGGCTAAATAAGGACGCGATTGACGGATTTTCCACGCGCGTGAACGTTTCACGGCCTGAATCGCAAGACTTTCTTGCGCCGGGAGAAAAATCCGCGTCTTTCCTGAAACGCGCCTGGCTTTGCTTTGTTTTGCTTGCCTTAATTAGTACGAAGAATGAGATTTTATTTTTTTTTTCGAGCTATACATAAATAATAATTTACGATTTTTTAGTCTATTTGTCTTTTTTAGCGTAATCAGCACGATCGAACACTGTTCGCGATCGAAGACTTATTTAATTCCAACGTAAAGTTACATAGGAACATGATAGGCGAAAGAAAAAGGGGATCATTTCGAAAGTGTTGTGAAATAAACGCTTACAAAACTGGGAAGTCACATTTAGTTAACTTTAATGATCAGAAAAATCAACCCCTCGAGTACCGCGACTACAAAAGTTTTTTCTGCGTGTACAAATGAAATTTTCAAGTTTTCGTTACGGCAATCGAGTAGCAAAAACGAAATCTAAATCGCCAATTTATTAATACTCTTTAAATAGTTTTTTTGACGAGCATTGGACGCGTCGTATTGTACCTGTGTCTATTTACATAAGCCTGTAGGCTGTGCCTATAATAGGGCATTTATAAATTTTACTATAAATAAAAAAAAAATCTTCACACCTTTCATTCAACACAATTTTCTCGATACAAATTGTTTTTCTAGTCTTTAGTAACAGAATTTTTTTTTTTTACAAACATGCCGAACTCAGCCGGTAAAGCTTTTTGCAATTTTTGTCATAACACTAAAGTACTCTGGAACGATTGTTTCCATTGATAATCATAAAAACAGTAGGAAATCGTTAAACGAAACTTGTACAGATCGATTTTTTTCTTCCCTGTAAACTTTCCGAATGAGTTCACTTTACGTGTAAATGCATCAAGTGCACTATTGTGGACACAGCCTTTTTAAAAAAGAGAGAAGAAGCGAGTTTGAATAGATTAATCGACGAGATTTTGAACCTCGGCTCGCTCTGTTTTTTATTTTTATTTTTTTTAACGCGTTGCGTTTGTGTCACAAGACACAAAAAATACAAAACGGAAGAACGCCGGTGGTGCAATCATTATCGCTGATAACGTCACGAGACAGCATCGAGCCTTACTACTAGTCTATCTAACTCTTCTAGCAAGAGAGAGAGAGAGAGAAAGAAAGAGAAGAGCTCTGAGAGTTTTAAAAATAAAGTGTGACGAGAGGCTTCTCTCAGAAGACGTTACCGAAATAGCTTGCGCTGAGAATAATTTGTTGCAGGTACAGCCGCCGAAAGTTTTTGTTTCGACAAGGTAGAACGATTGTCGACATTGGGCAAGAGATTGCTTTTCCTTTTTTATCCGCGCGGAGAGAGTGCTGTGTTTATGAGTGACGCGTTTTGTTTGTAATCACAGACAATTGCCTCGAAATTTCAATTCGCCTTTTCACTTTTCTATATAAACACAGTGCTCTCTTTTTCTCCGCGAGCTATTTCAGTAACAAAAAAAAAAAAAAAAAAAGAGAGAATTGAATCTGCCAGTGTACAGAAGTGGGCTGGGTGGTAAAAGAAAGAAACTATATAACCAAGCCGCTCTCTGAATTTGCGAGTCGAGTGGGGAAAAAACCCGCAGTCATCGCTGCGTAAACACAAAACTCCCTTCTTTCTCTTTCTCTCTCTTTCTCAACGGTCGTTCTAACACATGTAAGCACAGAAGTAGAACTGGTAATAGATTGAGCCGAGGTTGTCGTCGGTACACACGGAATAATAAGACAACTACGTGTGCGTGAGACGCGCGCCCGTGTACACATACATACACGCAAGTATTCGTCACTGGTCGCCTCGAGGATTCGCGAACACTGTGTTTTTAAACGTGTGCGTTCACATAACGCACGCAGCGCCCAGTCCTGCTTTTCTTCGGCTGGAGAAAGAGACGATCTTGGCCGAAGGCTCACGAAGTCGAAAATGTATACACGCGCGGCAGCCGCACTATATACAGCACACAGACACACACGCCGCCGTATTTACAAACACCGCCAGCGCCATGTAAGGCGAGCTCCTGCCTGGCTGTCCTCGTCTTCTCTCTTCTTCCGGAGGCTTTCTTCTCTGCGAGTACACCAGCACGCATACAAAAAAGAAGAGTAGAGTCCTTATCGCTTTTGCTCAAGTCCTCACAGATCTAGGGGTTGGTAGCAGGGCGGCAGAGGCTCGTCCTCAGAGTTGTAGTAGAATCGTTTTCTCCTGTAGAAAAAGTGGTGGTGATGCTCGTCGTCTTGGACGACCTCATCTTCCTCTTCCTCGTCGTCCATGGAGTCGAGCGTCGTGCTGGTTGCGCTTGTACTCGTCGCCCTTCTCTTTTCCACTCCTTCGTCCTCCTCCTCTTCGTCGTCATTATCTTCCGGGCAAGTCTGCAGCCTTTTTACAGCTTCTTTAATCAGAGCACCGTTTCGCAGCAGAGCCTGGAATCGCTCGTACGAGTCGTCGGGTTCGGAACGCACCCACGCCACTTTCCTGCAGTGTCTGCACCGACTCGGTTGCTGGCGAGATTCCGGGTCACTGTTGGAGCCATTCCGCATTGAGCACAGCTTGCAGGTGCTCGGGTCTGACCAGGAGCGCGAAGGAAGTGCGTACGGAGAGGGGCGCATTTTGTGGGCCAAGCTGGAGCGAGATTTCAGGCTCGACAGCCGAAGGTTTTCCTTGATTCTTGACACGAGCACATCCACGTCACGAGAGGTGAAGCTGTCTTGATTGATACCTGCGTCTGGCATCACCTCGATCAGATACGTCGTCTCCTCGGCACTAGGCATCTTTGTCGTAATATTCTCCTTCGTTTCCGTCAGAGCAGGTGTGTTGCTCCGCTTCCTTTCAAGCAGACACAATAGACTTTCCTCGTGTGCAAATTAAATGCAGACACACGCACACGTTGCACTGTTTTCCTGAAGCTTCCAAGCGGCTGTGACGCGTCGATTATTTTATAACGCTGCACTCGCGGCTCTGTGTGAGCGTACGGACGTAGTACGCGCGTGATTCACCGCCTCACGCACACCAATGCAAAGTTCACGAGACTCGAGCTTTTGCTCTCCGTCTCTCCTCAATTCGCGGCGTGCAATGCGCTCTGCTTCTAATTCCGTGTTGATGTTGACGTCCGGTTGTTTGTGTTCTGATTAGCTTGACTGTGTTTTGTTATTGTTCCGCTTTCAGCGCCGTCTATAAAACAGCGGAGCTTGTAGCTGTTATTATGCTTTTCGGAGCAAAGCCACAGCGCGAAACTCGCTCGTCCTCGTTTTCTCGCAGACTGGCGACGTCGTCGTCAGTAGCGGAGCAGCAGCAGCTCGTGTTTGTTTACGCGGCCGCTATCGTTCGCTGGCTCCCCTCCTCTAGTTTTCTTCTTGCTGACGTAGTAGACGTCGTCTCCTTGTTGCACAATGTATTTCAACAGAGAAAAAAACAGCCGCGAGTTGTCTATTATCACTCTGCGCTGCTGCTTGTATATATCCGTGCAAGCAGCTCGTATGAGTATAACGTACGAAGCGCGAAGTTTGCTTCTCTCTTCTCGAGTGTGCCGAGAGCGAGACTACACTGAGCCGTGAACCTTCCCTCTTTCCTTCTCGCTCTCTCCCCGCATTTCTTGCCGTCGCGCCGCCGCCGCCGCTGTCGCGGCTCTCTATTATTGTTTTGGTCGGGTGGCGCATGCGCGTCGAGCTCAACAACACACGCGCGACTTTGCTCTCTCTCTCTCTCGCTCGCTCTCGTTTCGTGTAAACAAACCGTTAACTCAAACTCCTGACGAATCGATAATGTACACGACGATTCTCTCCTTCATTTTAAATTTTATAATATTTGTATACGAATGCACGTTAATTATCTCTGCCGGATGAGGCAATTTAATTTCTCGAGTTTCTCGTAGATGAGGAAAATCCTCCAGTGAGATTGATAAACAATGCGGTAGACGTGTTTGAACATTTTCCCGGGATTTTTGACAAGCGGAGGGGGGAGAAAACCGGGGATGGTCGTAGCAGATCAAGGTTACGTACTAGGCAAGAGCGAGAGAGGTGGAGAACATCGTACGATCTGTCCTCGTATACGTCAACGGATGCATCAGCGCGTACACATTGTGTACGGAGGCGTGCATATAATGCTATATGCCACGAGCATGCAGTCTGGTTTCCCCAGCTCTGTTGCTGGAATCATTGAGAAGAACGCTCGACGACCATGCGACGTTTATCTCGCTCTTATTGTTTCCTCTTCTTAATTATCCTCTGCTGACTTGTTAGGTAATGCTTATCGCGTTATCATTTTGTGCATTAGTTTTACTCAGCGATTTGTGTAAATAGAAAATATTACAAGTTCTTTTTACACGTACAATCTGAGTCTTCTGGGTTCGATAAAAAAAATAATCTTGGCAGAAAACTAATTATTTTTTTATTTATGTTAATTAATAGCAAAATATTTTACTATGATTAAAATATGTATTCATTACAAATTTATTATTTATTATTGGTAATTAATAATATGACTCAAAAATTAAGAGCGAATTTTTACCTAAGTTAAGAATTTTTCAGAATTTATAAAATCCATATATTACTTTGGTATATATAATTATATATCCAAATTATTTATTAAAGCTCAAGAATGTTTTATCGATTGTCGGTAATATAAAAATTTTATTTAAGAAATTATAAATTTTATTTAAGGAATAATGATTAACTATACTTTCTAGAATGATTAATATTCTTTCTAGAATTAAAAAGTTGTTCGATTTTGTAAACTTTCTAATTGTTCACATCTGGTTTTCAAAAATTCTGGATCTGCTAAAAACTTCTGCCAAACCAGTAATTTTTCTCGTTCCAAGTTTGTTCCACTCGTTTCTTTCTGCAAAACATTTAAAAAATAAATTTATTAAAGTTTAATTTATTATTTTACCTTAAAATACATCAATACTTACTATCATATTTTTTAATTTATTTCTAATTGATTCTACATTTGCTTCTAATTTTTCTACTTGATTTACAGTTTTATCAATTTCATTTTGAACTTGGCAGGGTATTGCTTTAAAGCTGTGAGTAGGGCCAGAGGCAACTTCTTGATTGTAAATTTCCATTACTTTTGTCTCTCTAAATATAAAATACATACAATATTAAAATATTTCATCAATTTTTTAAATCTTTTGTTCATTAGGTCCACTTACAAATTTTTACTACTTTCAATCATTTCTAATAATTTTTCATTCAACAACCTATCTAATTTCTCAACATTATCATGCTTCAAATCATCAAAATGTCTGATAGATTCTTGAAAATCATCTTTTGAATGGTCAACTGTTACCATATCTATGAAAGTTCGACAAAATGCATTTTGTTCTTTAGATGAAACTAAGTTAGATGCATATTCATTCTGTAACTTTTGCATACTTTCCTGAAATTCAGAAATATTGAAAATTTAATTATAAATTTATGTATTAAGACGGAATATCTTTTCATAGAAAAATTAAGATTTTACAGACATTTCTTGTGGATGATAAAGTATATTCCATGGATAAATAATGTCTAGCGTCTATTACAAACTGTACTATTTCATTGATCCTATGAATTTGTAATTCAAATAACATGCAAAGTAAACTTGAAAATGCATGTCCATGTTCTTTAGCAAGAGTACAAAGTCTTTCTAATCTAGACAGTCTATCTCTCCGCCTTTGTAATCTAGTTTCTGCTTCTAGTTCTAAAATTTTTCTTACTTCTGCTTTTGTAAACTGTTGCATAACATCTACCAATTGCCTTTCTTGTAAGAGATTTATGCTTTCTTCTAAGAAGTCTCTGTTTTTGGTCAATTCTGCTATCTCTGCCCTAGATTTATAATTCTTTAATTATTCATTGAATCAAATTTGATATGCAATTCGCTATAGTTATAAAATAATTTACCTGGCTAGTACAGGTGTACTTGGAACTTTTAGATTACCACTGTTATAGATTTCAGCGGCATAATTAACTAAACTTTTACTAGCATCATCTTCAACTTTTGCAATTATTTCATGCATTTTAGAAGTGAATAAACTGAAAAATTATGAACTGTTAGTAAATATTTATATCAAAGAAAAAATATACGCTATTCAAAATGCATGAAAACTTACTTCTTTTGGCAATTATTTAATTGATTTAACTTTTCATTTTCATTGCTATCATTCATAAAACTATTACCTGTGATGATATCACATTTACTTTCTTCTGATATTGAAAAATGTCTTTTAGCATATGAATTTAAATAATTATTATATGTTTCTAATTGTTTGATGTAAAGTCCAATTGGCATTTGAGTCCATATACAAGGTTCTCCTTTCTGATAAGAATTAATACTTTTATTCATTAAATTAATAAATATAATTTTCAAGATGGGGGGGACATCTTCATGTGCTCTACACATACTTTTCTTTCATACACATTTTCTTACAATCCCCCATTTTGAAAGAATTAATTTTGTCACAAATTCAATGCACTACTAAATGAATATATTATTAACTTTTTTAGGGCATGGAATATAGAATTTGAAAAATAAATCACATAAATCACATAAAAAAACCTCATTTTGAAATGGTTAAATTATAATGAAAATCGTAAAAGTTCTTAAAAGCTTACCTTTTGCACAGCATTTGTATAAGTAGTTGTTAAAAGTTCTATTGCTTTAAAAAACTGACGGTGACAGGAATCAAAATCTTCCAAGATAGACATACAATTGTCATAAATTAATTTCACTTTAATTTCTTCTTTTTTTAAAGCTTCATTTTCTTTATCAAGATCATTATCTAATTGTTCTTCATGTTCTCTAAAAATATGACAGAAAAACTTAAAAATTGTAAAATTTAAATTATATTAAATGTATAATTACAATGTACAATTATAAAATAAAATTACTTGAGTTTCTTGATACTATCTTCGATCATTTGTAAATATTCATAATCGGAATCATATAATTCTTTTTCACATAAAAAATCTGTATGTGATTGATTACTATTCCAGTAATCTGATTCAACTAATTTCAATAACTCAGGACAATCTTTTGTTGCTTCTCCTAGTGCTAAATCTAGCTCCTTACCTTGCAGCCAAGTGTCATGTTTTTCTATATACTTTTTTCTGTTAAAATAAATTCAATATTAATTAGAGATAAAAGGCAAAACATTTAATTGAAAATTTTACAATTTTACATCTCCATCTGACAGGACGTTGTCGCTGTTGATATTCGCATAAAACCATTTTAAAAAAGGTTGTACAGATTCGTCTTCACAAAGTTTATTGAGAATTTCGGGAGAAATACTGTGAGGAAATGTTTGTATCAGTTCCCGAAATTTCTTGTGAATTGTTGAACCGCTTAAAGTGTTCATAATAATAAATGTTCTCTTCAATTGTAACCAAAAAACTGTTTTATGTACCGCTGGCGTTTAACCGGCCGTTCTCGAAAAACGGGCTTATGTGAAATGGTTACAAGTTACAATGCCTAACGGATTTATGTACCATGTGATATGTGCCGACTGCAGCGCCATCTTTACAAAGCGGCAAATTTTAATTTCGTTAATTTTGGTTTCGGTATTTTAATTTTTATATTAAATTTTTTAGATTTTTCTGTTAAACACAATGAAGAGTTCATTAAATAATACATGGTATTTAAATAAAAAAACTAAAATAAAACGATATTTAAGTCTTGTATTTACTTAGGTATATACAATAAATTTCTTAACAATTATGCATTTGTAAAAAATATTTCTAATAAAAAAAATTTTAATTTAATTTATCACTACCTATGATTCTGGAACACCTGTATGTATTCGAATACCATGCATGTCTTTAATTTCTTCTTTCAGTGTCTAAAATAAAGAATGCAAAACAATTAAACAGAGAGTTCAGATAAATGAAAAATAAGATTCCTAATATTTACTTCATTAATTATCCGATGTTGTTTCACTGTATTTAATCCTTTGAATTCAGGTGCAACAACATGTACTTCAAACATTGCACCACAACCACCTAAAAAAAGGTATGAAAATTAATTTCATTTTGTCATTTAATAACTTACTTTAAATTTATAATTATGTTATACCTGATACATCACAGACTTCAATGGTTTGAGCTTTCGGAAATTTGCTTCGCAAAATATTTTTCATTTTATCTTCTGCTTGTTTACCAGTTAAAGCATTCTGTGGGCCATTCCATACCCTGGATAATAACTGTAATATTTTACTTTTATTCATCTTTCTTTAAAAATATCCTTTATAATTTTATAATTATACATAAGCATTAAAAATTAATGAAAATTCCCAAAAAGATTGTCATTCTAATTCACTAACTAATTTTTCCCACATTCTTAAAAATAAAAAATGTCTCAGAAAGTGTATAAATGTGAAAAGCAGCTAAAAATTTTGTTTTGTTATTTAATCATTTAATGCTTGTACTACCTACCGAAATGCCTCGAGAATTTGGTATCCAAAGTCGTTGGAACATAGTCAAATATCAAATTTTTTGCAAAAATATTTCGCTATGTTCACTCTTAGAATTCAATTATTTTGCTTTTTTGCAAAAACAATGTGATGTTATGTCTTGGACTATTGTTGAGGTTATGTTGCTAATCTTACATTTACGTCTGCTTCAGTATGAGCACTTCACGTGCTCAATCTCACGTAACTAAAATGTGCCTTATCAGATTATTTTTTTACCTTCTTTATTAGGCGCGATATTCTTATAGCGATTTAATTTTGTTCGTTTCAACTCTCTTTTTTAAAAAAATCTATTTTTACGAATGATAATCATTTTTAGACTAACTATTATTAACTAATTTTAATAATTAATAGCTAGCGAATAATATTACTAAAACAATATTTTGCAAAAAAAACTTGTATTTATTTAAGTGTTTATTAATAATAATTATTATATTAATAAAAATAATTTACCTTTACAAAATGTTTCTTTATTTTTGTTACTAGTTAAAAATTGTAAAACTATTATAGATAAAAACTTAGATAATCTGGAAGCTAATTTAGTTTAAAACTTATTTAGATAAAACTTTTTCGTACATTAAGCGACCTATTTGTTTGTTGGTATAAAAATTGTCGATTTTTCAAACAATTAACTGAAACTATACTTAATTGTTATTTAATTTGGGTACGATTTTTGATAAGATTATATTATGAAAACATCTAAAATTAATGTTACTTATTTTTTACAAAAATATATGTATTATAGATTCATTATAAGTGGTTATTATAACATTTGTATAAAAAATGTTATCATGATAATATTAAATGAGTTATATAAATAACAAAGCAGTAGATGACGTTACTTAATAAATTCTCTAAAAAGTATCATAGTGTGGGTGAGACACAGATGGCTGCAAGGAAACTTTCTTGAACATTGAGAATTGATAGACCTACATATCAATAGATTAACGCGTCGATAATAATGCAGAAAAAGTGGAGTAAAATGTTAGATCGACATCAATGATAAAAGTTCGTTAAAATGCGCAAGAAATCTACAAGTGGAATTACTGAATCTCAAAAAGGAAGGTAAATTGTGTTTAGGTTATGTTTTCTTTTTGTTCTGACAGATTGCGCTGAAAATAATTTGAATAAATCAACAATTCTAAGAATTATTATTTAATTTCTTTTTATTAATAACATTTGTATAACCGAAATTACAATTTTATTTTACTTTATTGCAGACAAATCATTTACCATAGAGGGAATCAGAAAGAAGGATCACCAAACTATGTGTTTCTTTATTCAGATGATGATCAAAGCGAAGATGAAGAACATTTTCCACTAAAAACTAAAAAAGATTTTCAAACTATTCCACGTCAAGTTGAAGTAATTAATGTGCAAGTACAATCAGAAGATACATTGCAAGCACTAGCTCTTCGATATCATTGTACAGTATGTTATAATTTTTATATTAAATATTATACAAATAATTTATCTCAATTTTTATTATATTTTTATATTATAATCTAAAACTTGCAATAAAAATATTTTTATAGATATCGGAATTAAAAAGAATTAATAATATTCATAAAGACAATGAAATACATGCTCATCGCTCCATTAAAGTTCCAGTAAAACCATATTCATTACTTACTGAGACTGTAGGACAAAGCAATGAAAGTAATCAGAGCTTTGATTCAGTTATCCCTACCAATAATGAGACTGAAGAATCTACATCGAGGGAAAATCAGATAATCAATTTCTTGACAAATCCTGTTTCAGAATCTTCATCAGCAGCAGAAATTAATAGTATAATATTAAATTCAACAGTGGAACCATTACAATATTATGATGAACCCTCACAGTATACAGAAACGACAGAAACTGATGAATTAATAAACTTTATTGATCATAATAGGACCAATACTAGTGATAGTTTTGTAAATACTTTTAAATGCTCTGGAGCTGATTGGGGATTATCATGGTTTCAGCTGCTTTGTTTTTCTCTTATACTTGGCTTTGCTGGACCAATTATTTATATACTATACATAGCTGAGTCTAAACATCATAATTCTCCATCTTAACATTTGATAGAATAGATCTGAAATCATTGTGATTGACATTTTGTGATCTGACAGTTTAAAAATTCAAACATTTTTGTAAGAATTTAATCCATTCAACTATTATTATAAGTAGAAATATTGATAGAATTATTAGTGACAAAATTATTGAAAACAAATTTTTATATTTAAAAGATCTATAAATATTTTTTATATAAAAGCAAACTGCTTTTTGACTGAAAATTTACTAATTTTTGCAATATTCTATTTATAGAATTTTATAATAATATATGTGCCTTAGGGTACCTGATAGTAATTTAATAACTTTACAAGTTGTTTAAATAATTTATATTATAGTTTGTTTTCCAAGCAAAGTTATAAAGTTATTCTAATAGAATTATATAAATTATGTATAATATAATTTATATAAATCTTGAAAAGTTTGTGTACTTTACAAACTTATTGCTGTAATGCGGTAACAAGACTTTGAATTTTGATCAAGTTTAAAAACCATAATGTGATAATAAGATTTGCAGTTTAAATATTTGTAAAAACAATTCTTTATTTGAATCGTTTTCTAATTTAATATCAAAGTTATTAAGTGATTAAAATTTATTTAAAATAATTCATTATAACAATTAATTTATTGATATATTTGTTTTAAAAAATTTATATAGAATTTAAAAATTATAATTTGCAACTATTTTTCTATGTAAACTATATTATCAAAAGATAATGTAAAGATTGATTTCTAATAAAACTTTAAAATTAAAATTTCTGTTTTTATGATCTTTTATAATTCAACTCATATTCTGTAAAGAAATAAAATAAATATTAAAACTTATTACAATTACTACAAAAAATTATTATTATGCAACCTTTAATCATGATATTTTTAGACCTATTTAAAGCTTTTAATACAATCACAGAATTCTTTTAAATTGGATAAATATGGAATTAGAGAGAAAGCTAATGCTCTAAAGTTATTTTAAATAAATATAATAAAGAAAAAATTAAAAAATGGATTAATGCAAATATAATTTAAATTTAAAGTAATAATCAATAAATAAATTTAAAGTAATAATTAAATAAGTAAAAGAGTTGGTAAAAAATTTTCTTTACTTATACATTATATAGGAAAGTTATGTTGAAAAATTGTAGACAAAATTATACTTAATTTTAAGTTTTAGTTTTTAAGTTATTTATAATTTAATGTATATTATTATATTGTAGCTGGTTTCTACAAACAGACATTATTTATTATATGCCTCCAATAGGATTTACTTTATGTAAACGTATTACTGGCTAAATAAATAAAAAAAAAATTAGTTATTTTTCTGTTATTATTAAAGATATTTTGGAGAGGATAACTTTAAATTAAAGCTGATAAAGGCTTTAATTTGATATGTAGACATTTTTAAATAAATCATCTTTGTTTAAAAAAATGTATTTCAATTAGTTTATTAATGTAACTGATGGTTTTACATTAAGTTGTTGTTAATTCATTTGAAACTCATTTTTCCTCTTCATCTTAGATGTTCAGTCAGACAACAGAGAACAGATGTAAAAATTAAAAACTTCCTCCGGGGAATCTATGTAACAAAAATATTATGGCATGTTAAGGTAAAGAAAATAAAAAAAAATTACAAACAAGTTTTTTATAACTTATTTCAGTTGACGATAATGTCGTTCAATTTGTGTTCAGAAGACCGTCGTCAAATTCATCATTAAAAAAACAATTACAATACGATATGAAATGAAAAAATATGTAACTACCTAGAATTTCTTGAAGCTCTTCTTTGTACCAGTTCCCTTGGAAACCTTTAATACGTTGAATCTTATTGTTTTGCTAAGGGGTCTGCATTCTCCAATAGTAACGACATCTCCAATTTCTACATCCCTATATTATAATTAGATAGTTAGTACTTTTAAGAATAAAATGTAAAATAAAAAATTTGTTAAATATTAAAATTATCAGTAGACGAATAATTTCATCAATTTGGATTAAGAAGACCGTCGTCAATATCATCATATTAAAAAAATTTTGTTCAAAAATATCTATTGTTATTAAATGAATAGAAATATGTATTGTTTAAGTGTACCTGAAGCAGGGACTAAGATGTGCTGCCATATTCCTATGTCGCTTCTCAAATCTATTATATTTTTTGATGTAATGAAGATAATCCCTTCTTATAATGATGCTTCTCTGCATCTTCAGCTTTACGACAATACCTGTGAGGATTCTACCTCTTATTGACACATTTCCAGTGAATGGACATTTCTTGTCAATGTAGGTACCTTCTAAAGCCTGAAAATTAAAATAATATTTAAAATATTGGACTAAATATAATCTTATGAAATAATTATCAAGCAGCTATACTGACTTCTCGTGGGGTTTTGAATCCAAGTCCTACATTACGGCTGTATCTCATAGGCTTTCGGCGCTTTGAAAGACCCTTCTTCCTGTTAAGGAAGATTGTTGGTTGCTTCTGGAACGACTTGACATTCTAAAAAGAAAAAAGTAAATTAAGTACATAAGACTAGATATTTTAATGTACTAGTATAGCTAGGTTATGTTATGAAAATCACGGAGGTATATATATTTCTTCATAAACAATGAAGTATTATGACAAATACTTTACTTTAAATTCTCAATAACTATTTTACGGCTTTAAGAAATAAAAACAATTTTCCATTTTCCATAATAAAAATGTGTATAGCGTCGTTGTAGTGCGCTAACCACGTGTTAAAATTTATACGTCAAAATAGAACGAAATATTAACGTGAAACTTATAATTTATAGAAAAACATTTGTAGTTGAGAATAAAAATCACTTTTTTAATATATTATTGTTAAACTATTACTTAAAACATGTCTATTTTGCAATATTGTAAATAATCTCTCAGAGAACACATTACCTGGTCAGCCATCTTGCTGTAAAGAGCGAGGAAAAACCGGAAATTTAGAATGTAGGGTTATGAAATTGAACACAGTCACTCGAAGCCCGCACGGCTGTGCACAAGGCTGCAAACATTACTGGTTTAAAATTCCAGTTTTCATAGGGAAGTTCATGTAAAAGTTACTAAATAAGTATTTGAAATGTCTAATTTTTGGGAATATTTTTAGCGAACTTATGAAGTTATATTTAAAAATTAACATGATTCAATGTGCACCATTTAGAATTGCTGTTCAAAGAAACAGGGATAATGCTTGTAAAAATTTGTAAAAGTTGAAGCAAATTTGATTTTAGTAATAGATTTTTCTAAAAACTTGTGTATTTTTATCAATTAAGTTTATAATATTTCAAGTTATAAATAAATCGAGAGCTCTTTGTCAAAAATATTAATAAAATTGAAATATTTACATGAATAATAATTTAGAACTATTTCGTAAAACAAATTCCCCTGTAGGCTGATGTCCCTCTGTACACACTTGTAGAAATGGTAGCTTATGTTGCAACTAATAGATAATTTTGTGAAAAATCACGTTATTAAAAAAAGCCTTTACAGTAACGTATATTATATTCTTTATATACCATAAATATGGTTTGTGTAAGATAGCTAATATTATTCCAATTGCAGACTATAATGAAGAAAAAAAGAGTGATCTACACACTTGCACCAGCAAAGAACAGTGAATCGCATTGTTTTGCTAAATAAACTGGTCGTAACTTGTAAACTGTTGCATAATGTCAAAATTAGAAGTTTCTAAAAAAGACTGTATTTAAGGAATTATGCGTATTATTTAAATATAGATCTGATGCGAGAGTTAAAATATGCACCGACATATATGTTACGAACCGATTATACGTTCTTAAAAAATGAATCTTCTTATAAAAAGCATTGTTTTCTGCACTTTAAGCTTCTGGGTGATTCTCGGCAAAATATGTCCTCGTATCGATGTTCACTGAGAACGTATATATCGGCCGAGAGCCGCAGTCCCTCTCTGCCACGCATACACGAACCCTCTCTCAGCCGCACTGTTCTTTTTTCCCCTGAAATTCATATTCTCGCTCCATCTCTCGCGGTCGGAGACACAGAGCTCTCTCTCTCTCTCTCTCTCTCTCTCGTGGAGTGCCGCTTCATCTCTCGCGGTCGGAGAGACGCCGCTGAGAACAAGGCGAAAACGACTCATCCCCGCGAGAAGAGCGAGGGGACGCAAAAAAAGAATTGCGCCTAGCGAGAATAAGTACGTGGTTTCGTCCATTATGCACCACTCGTCGCTCGTTTTCTGCATATGTATCCAAGCGAGCGCGAGGCTTGCATGCGCGCGCGCGCGAGAGAGAAAGAGTGAGCGCGGAGGGGGAGAACAAAATGTGCCTCGGCATTTACTGCTTCTTTTTTCGACTCGCTACATAATAATCTTGACGTTCCACTCGTTCCTTTTTTCCGTTTTTCCGCCGAGTCGGCTCTTATGGGTTTTCTTGCGCGAGGGAAACACGCCTCGAGCCGAGCTGAAACGAAGTACTACATGTTAATTAAAAGTTGCGACGGTCTTTGACGCTTTTTTGGGCGCGCCGGAGCTAATGCTCTTTAAATAAGTGGACAGCTTCATATGGAGCTGAAATTAGTTCAACTTCCGAGATTTGCATGATTATACCGAGAGATGCTTTTTTTAAAACTTTTAAAATGTTAATGGCGTGTCGTGCCGTGAATTAAAAATTTAACTTTTCTTCTTATATCCTACTATATATCATTTACTATAATGTGGATGGACAAAAATTTCGGTCGATTTTCTCAGAATTATACTGTAAAAAGAAGTTAATTAAAACTTATTTAGATTTCGCACGACATTTATGCTAAGTAAAATAAAATCAATGTTATACTGATTTGCTGAAAAAATAAATCTGATAAAAGCGGGAAAACTAAGCGGAAAATATACTCGCATTATAGAATTACAGAAAATTTGGTGTTATCAGTTTGACGGCAGTTAACTGTACTATTAATTAAGGGGCTTTGTAATAATTTTTTTTATTGGGATCTACAATTTGAATCAAGTTGAATGCATAATTTTCTACTTTTGATTCATGCAAAAAGTCGTATTACTTAATAATAATTTCATGCGTTAATAAAATTTTCTGATTTATTTTAGTAGGCGGATTGACGAGCATCCGGTTGCAATCTTCACATCTACATGTATATTGTGTATGGGATGAGGAAGTAATAATTATTACGTACTTCACCAGCTTTAGTGAAGAAAGCGCCGTGGGGCACAGTGCAGCTCTAATATCGATCATTCGAAATGCTAAAACTTACGTTCAGCGTTTAAAACCAAGTACGAATTCACTGTAATTCTATTGCGCCATCATCAATATACTGCACATATTTTTCTTCGCAGCGAGCAATAAATCTGAGAATACCGTGAAATACCGTTCTTAGGCCGCATAAAAAAAAAAAAAGCTCACCAATGCTAATGAACCCAGCAAACAAGCGCCGAAGAAGCTTCTAATCGATCGTCGCAGGAAACGCAGCCACTCCAGGAATTTTCAGGTAACTCATGAAAGTGGAGAAAAACGATCGAAATAAACAGCGAAAAAGAACTGACACGCGGACGACTCGGCGAGCTTTTTTTTATTCGGCTTCGTTGGCCGGGGGAGGAGACAAAAAGCAGGACGATCCATCGGAAGAGGCGCCTCGTCAAAGAATCGGCCGGCACACGGCGTACGGCGGCGGGCTGCGTTTCCGCATAGCAGCGAAAACGTTTTTTCCATCTGCTCGCCGTCCTCCCTCTCATTCTCCCAAGCTCTCTCTCTCTCTCTCTCTCTCTGGTCGCGGGCGTCTCTGCGCCGTGTAGCCGCTTAATCAAACGAGCGGCCCGCTTGATTTCCGCCTGCAATGGAAAAGCTCGCCGCGCCTTTGCTTTTTCGCTCGCCGCGGGTGCTTTTTGCCGGTTTCGCGGGCGTTGACGAGAGGCAGAGAGAGAGAGAGAAAGAGAGCCACATATAGAAATTTCAGAGAGGCTCTTTTCTCTTTCTCGCGGAATTCATTTCTGGAATATTTGCCGGACGAGCGAGTCTCTTCTGGGAAGGAGAGCCAGGCCGCGCGCGTCTCGAAAGAGAATAGGATGGCTTCCTCGTCGCTGCTTTTTCTTTGTGCACACACATATATGCGCGGCTCGGCGCTGAGTCTGGCGCGAGAGCGGCTTTGTTTCCCCTCCTCCCGTCGCCCGCCGCCGTCGCCGCCGCCGCCGCCGCGCTTCTTCATTGTGCCCTTCGCCTCTGCTCACTTTTTCCATTCCTCCCTTGTTCTGTTTATATATGTGCGTCCGTCTCCTCGCTCTTCCCCTCTCTGTGCTTTTTGTCGCCGAGAGCCCGCAGCTCTTTTCGCTCTTTCCATTCCACTTTGTCGCTACTCACTTTACTTACCCTCTCCGCGGCAGTTACTGCGCGCGCGCTTCGGCAAAAAATCTGTATTGCGCTTTTTTCGTGGGACGACGTTGAAAAGGATCGCGCGGCGCGGCCGCGGTTCGCGCTCTCGCCTTTTTTTTTTTGTCCTCCGCCTCGCGCGGGCCAATTAAAAGTCGAAAATTATTCGTATACCATTCCGCGCGAAAGATTTCTCGAATTGAGGCGGCCTTCCAAACGCAAAAGCGCGGGGGGCGAACGAGGCTTGAAATCTCCGCCGTTAATCACAGCGTCCCTCGAATATAAATATACACGTCTGGGATATTGTCCCAGCCGCGTATTATCCGTCCTTTTCCGCATCTCATTCGCCTCGCACGCGAATCCACCGTCGGATTCCTCCGTCTCTCGCAATTATCCGCTGTTGCGCGTCCGCGCGGCTGGATTATTATTATACGCGTCGCATGCAACCGTCTTTAAATATATCTCCTCGGCTCTCTCTCTCTCTCTCTCAGCGGTTTTTCGCAATCGGCCACGTGTGTGCGCGCATCGGAAAGAAAGCCGGCAATATACTTTTGGCCGGCCATTAGACGGCAGGATCTATAAAGCCCTGAGCGCGGAGTGCGAGTCGCGCGCTTGTATGCGGAAACCGAGTCCCCCCGCGCGCGCGCGCGAGGTCCTCTCGCATGTGCGTATACACGCGGGCGAGGGAGGGGTAATTAATGAACTCTTTTGCCGAGAGCGCGACTCTCTCGCGACCGCGGCGGCGGCGGCGGCGGCGGCGGTGGTATTACCTCTGGGCCGAGCAAACAATGCGTTTCCTCGTTCGGCGACCGTTAGGCCTAGCCGGGAAATAGCTTCCATTCTCCCTGAGCGTATAAGCGCTCAGAAGCGCCTCGCTCGAGACTGATGCGTCCTTTCAAATTGATTTCGCCGAGCGCGCGGGAGGGACGAGGCGATTATTGATCGCGTATACGTCCAGCTTTTTTCAGCTCCGCTCTGTCCGCCTTGGCTGGCTACGTGTTACAATCGATCGTTTATCTTGGGAGCTTTGCGAGTTCGCTTCGTTGGGGGAGGGGAGAGGGACGTTTTCGGCCGATGACGGGGAGCTGATTTTCTTTTGATTGAGAAGAGCCGCGGAGCAGGCCGCGCGCATTGTGATTTAGGCGCGCTAAAGCTTTACAGTTAATTTGAATTTATTGGCCTGCGGTATGCTACCGCGATGTTTCCCGATAAATCTCAAGAAATATACGAAGGAATATTTAATGGATTTTTCCGCCTGGCATTTTTCCGAGGGTTCTATGAAAATACGTAAAGGTGCTTACGGTACATGCTGAATATTTATACGGAAGGAATTAACTCCTTTAATTTTCCAGCTTTGAAAAAAAATGAAAGGCTATACCTTGGAAATTCAACAAGAGTCAAATGTCAAACTTGAGCCTCTGCGCCTTTCTATTTTTAGCGTTAATTTATTGAACTTTTTTTCACAATAAATTATCTCGTATATTTTCTTCTCGTTTTAAATTGTGCTAATGTACTCTACAAGTATTTCCTCGGGGGGGCTTCAAATTCTATATAATTTATAATAACTGCGAATAACGGCTGTTTCATTATAAAATAATTCTCTACACGGTCGTATAGAAAATCCGAAAGTCAGTGCGCAGTAAAAGTTGAGCTGAAAATTAAAAAATGAAAGAATATTTACGTCCCAATAATCGTGTAATACTTGAGTGACTTCTATTTTTAACTTTTACTCTTCCGGGTGACAAAGCTCACCTCTGAAAATACAAAAAATCCTTTCTTCGAGATTTAGCAAACAAGTTTTTACGCCGTGATAAACCAAAAAAATATACAGGTAGTATGATGTCACTTAATGCTTCAATGTAGAATCTTTGTGCGCACAAAGCATTTATAATCACATTGTGCCGAGAGGCCCTGAATGTTGCCGTGTGCTCAAATAACGCAAATCGTACAATCAATCAGCTGAATACGATCGGCATACAACTCTATATTAACATAAAAGCATCAAGCGCAGTAAAATAATTATTTATTCAACGCCGCGGCAGACAAGCATAAACCACAGGCGGCTCGAGCGATTAATTTTCGCACTCGGAAAACCGTCCGAGCGTCGTGCGGCCGTAAAAGTCCCTTTTCCCAAGCGTCTCGTCCCATCAATACGCAATCACTCCTCGGCCGCCTCCGTCGCTTCTTCGCGCGAGTAAATCAAAGCCCCCATCGGGAGCGACAAAAAGCCCCCCCCCCCCGCCCCCTCGTTGCTCTAAACGCGATTACAATGGCGGCTCGCGCTCGCGCCTCGCCTGAAATATGAAGCGTGATTAATGCGCTCCTCCCGCTCGCTCGCTCGCTCGCTTGCTTGCTTGCGCGCGCGCGCGCTTAACGGTACCGGCGATGCGACTCCCGCGTATTTATATAGACGCGCAGGTATGCCGATCCGCGCGTAATGGCTCGCCGGCGGTGCCAGTGCTTTATTGTGCGCGCCGGTGCCGGTGCCGGCCGGCGCGGCGTGTGGGGTATATTGCGCGCCACCTGAGTGCTTTTGCGGTTTCAGCTATACGGGGGACAGTTGATCTCTTGATCCTCGCGCGGCTCCTTCCCTCCCGTGGTTGAATTAACTTTTTGCACCGAGGGATATCCCCCCCCCCCCCCCCCCCCCTTTTGCGCGCCGTGCGCCGTGATTTTTCGCGATAATTAACGCGCGGATATTCTGCCCGGGCGAGTAACGGTAAGGCGCGGATTTTTCGGCGAGTTTCTTGATGGGATACGCGGTTTTCAGGCGGGAAAAATAGGGGAGTTTTATTTGTACGGGGCGGGAATTTTTTGCGCGCAGTCGAGAAGGCGATCGATGGAGAGTCCGGATAATGAACGAATTAATTTATAGAGCGACTTTTGCCGGCAGGCTTCGAAAAATCAAAAAAGGGCATTGCAAACATACGTGGACGAATCAATTTGGATTTTTCTGCCTTTTTGCGCCATGGATCAACCTGATTAAAAAGGAATTTCATCCCGCTTTGAAATACATTTATTTATCGTAAACATCTGCCGAGTCGAAGCAACTTTTAAGACTACTCGCGGGCACCGAGTTACAGCCGATTTCCTTATAGACTCTCTTTCATGCGAACGCTAATACATTTGAATGGGTTGAATTTACACTGGTATTAACGCGTTCGTTTATACAGGGCTCATTAAGCACGCGGCGGAGAGTCTAAAAAAATAATCTCGAGCTTTACGACGGAAGATGTACAATTTCTTCGGAAGACTCGGGATAATGCATCGGCCGTGTATATACTTTAATCTTCGCTCGCAGCGAGATGCCTCGTCGCTCCTTCGGGACTCGACGCGGGAGAGGCGAAAAAAATCCGTTTAAAAGCTGTCAACTCGGCGGAGCCCTCCGAGCCGCGTCGCCGCGTGACAAACATTAACTGTCATGAGTGCGCACTAAGCGCGTACACGAGATATAACTAATCGTTAACCGAATCGTCAACGATCCCCCCCGAGTGCCCGAGTGCGAGTCATTTCGACAAACGCGAGATGTATGCACCGCGGTAATATCCGTGCCTAGACTGGCCGCGCGTGTGGATCAATCGCTAATCACAGTCAGACGCGGCCTAATGACGGACGCGTCCGCCATGTTAATACACCCTGGGCAATAACAATAAACATTATTTCTCACTCGCGGGTGCAGCCCGGCGCTGGAGGGGCACGCCGGGTATATTAAAGCTCCGGCGTAATACCGACACTTTGACGATTTCCGCTTCTAATAATCGCGCCACCCTATCATCTCGAGGAGCTCTCTCTCTCTCCCCCTCCGGGGGCTTTTTTACTTCTCACGACCTTCGAGGTGCGCGAAGGTCCCCGGGGGAATATCTTCGACGTGTTTCTTTTTTTTCGCCGTTCGCGCAGTTCCGTTTATTGCCAAGCGCGGCTTAGGCTCCGAGTGTGTATATACTGCGACCGAGTGCAAGTCGAAACCTTCGGGGAATTTCATTGGCTTTTTTTTTATGACGGCTAATTCGAAAATCGTAGGAGATCGTTCGCCTTGGTGGCGCTGCCGCGCGGCGATGAATCCTGCGAAATGCTTTTTAATTGTCATGACCGCAGTAAAATGAGTAATTTCAATCTAAACGCTGGGGACAAAAAGTCGATTAGCATAAGAAAGTGTGATGTAAACCAGGACGCGCGTTCGGTATGAGAACGGTTTTTATTATAGTAAAAAAAATAAGAAGTTCCTTTTTAAAATAAAAAAATTAGCAAGTATTTAATGCAAAAATTCTCACATTAAATTTTAACTTTATAAATATACGTTTGCAGTTTCGATTAGTTTTGAAACTTTGTAATTAAATGAAAAGCTGAACAAATTTATAACGCATACAGGTTTGCATTAACATTGCAAATATAAGAGGACTGCTAAGTTAAAAGTGTCAAAAACGCTTCACCAACTTTATTAGCACAAAATGTTTGAATTACCTTACTAATTGCGTTTACTCCTAAATAAAAATGTTTATTAAAGCCTTCCGCGCGCTCCGGGAGGTTCACCCGCGGAAACTGCATTTAGCCATGAAATTATTTCAATTAAAGGAGCGAGCCCGAAGAAAAAGGCACTGAAAGACTCGACAATCGTATCGGCGCCGCGGAATACTCCCTAATCAATAACCCTTAGAGGAACGGCACCGCGCGCAGGTACAGGGAGAGGAACGCAGAAACGCACTCGCGGCTCGCCCACGGGTCTCTCTCTCTCTCTCTCTCTCCCTCGGCGAGCGAGCGAGCGGCTCGTTTGTTTGAGCGTTTAATACAAACGGCGCGAGATAAAATGATAGAGTTACGCCGCGTGTCGTTTAGCGTTTGCGCGCGCATAACAGTATACAGGTATGCGGGGGCCCCCGAGCTCCTCCTTTTGCACCCAAACTCGTCCTGGCGGGCAACGGACGCGCACCGCGTTACACGCACAGCCAGCGTTTTATAAAAGCTTTCTCGCCGCCGCCGCTCTTTATCTGCATCTCTCTCTCTCTCTCTCTCTCTGTGTACCTACTCGGGCTTTTCCGGTCGCATCGCGCCCCCTGTGATATGTAAATAACCGCGAGGTTCCTGGAGCTCGGATAGCGAGGAGCCGAGCGGCGCACGCACGCAGCCGAATGAATGAATGAATGCGCGAGGCACAATGGGAAATTGATTAAAATGTGCGCTGGGAATTGTTGCTAAAGCCTTTCTGTGCCTCTGTGGTATTGGGTTAACTATATCTGGCTTCCTGTTTTCTTTCGTTTTCTTGCGAGAAACCTGACGAACAAATTCTATAATAGTACAATTTAACTCAAATTTTTTGACTGAGTTTCAAAGTATTACCAATTATATTTGCATTCCGAAACGGTCTTTAGAAAAATTATGAATTTTACGTCAACTCTTTAATCCGTTGATTACGGCTTCACGCTGCTACAAAGTATTCGCAGGAGCAATTAAATAAACTCGTTTAAACGCGGTTATCAGTGTAGCTTCTTACAATACATAAATCCCCGACTACAATTTTCAGTTGAGATTCTATCTCGCTAAAACCAATAACACCCGGCTCGTTCATAAAGCACTCAAAAGCGGAGAGAGACTTTAGAGGAGAAAAGGTGCACAGGTGAAAAAAGGCCCGTGTCCGCCGCAAACCCGTATCTCGGATCGAAGCCAGTCCCATTCGGCGGCGCTCGCGGCCGCGCGAGTCCGCGCTTTGATACATTTAATGCGCTTGGGGACTCCACGGCGCTTCGAGATCTCTTCCTTAATGGTCGCGCGCGTTATTAACATTCTCGCGGAGGAGAGGGCCCAGTCATTGCGCGTTTCCCCGCGCGCGATGGGAAAATCGGCGCGACGGGACTACTGCACAGCTCGCGCGACTCCGCGCCGCGATTAGATAGATTATAATGACTTTATTTACGCGCTGCGTACTGTAAATCCGCATTTTTGCTCGCCACTCTCTCTCTCCTTCCTTGTGTCGCGCGCGCGGAATTACGCCGGGCTGCAGTGTGGGACGCTGCCTTTTGCAGCTATAGAGAGAGAGAGATGCTGGAAAGATAAGTATTCGTTTGAGTGACTGGACGAAAATTTTTCAGAATAACGTTAATTACGCCGCGGATTCGAATCTATCTGGCTGCCGCTCTGCGCGCGGATAAGAATCAGGCTGCCGGATAACAATGGACTGCTTCGGATTAAATTGTCGACGCTTGTTTAACATGTGTATTCATACTACTGAGTTTGCACAATTTTATTGCGTTATTCTGCCTGTATGGCTAATTAATAACTGCTTTTTCTATATGCAGTTGTATAACTGTTATATTTTTAATAACACCTCGCGAATACTTGAAATGTATACACGGAATTCATAGCTATTTTACATGAATTTTTATGCCCACGTTCAGTCCGAGACGTCCTCATCGATAAAATCACAGCAGCATCTAACGACACTGACTTCACCCAAGTCAGACAATGACCCTTCGGTAATATGATTTCCAGCCGCTCCACCATTAATCAGCCCGTAAACAGAGACACATCGACTTCCCGGTGCAGGGAACTCCTCAACCCTCGTCTGAAAAGTTTCGCGCGTACAAGCGCGCGCACACAGGCATCGATAAATCTAATGGATCTCCGTATCGATCAAAATCACACCTACGCCGTCTAATGACGTCCGGGGCTCGAGGTCGCTTTATAAAGACACCTCTCCTCGGCGATTCGGATCTGATGAATCGTCGCGCGCGCGCGCGAGAGCCGGCTAGACTATAAGCCTCTCTCTCTCTCTCTCCGCGCGGTGCTCTCGCGAAAAAGAACTCTCTCGAGCGTCTCTCTCGCGTTTCGCGGCATAAATCATAACGCGCGCGACGTCTATAATGCAACGCGCGGAGCGAGAGGCGAGCAAACTGGTATCGCATGACTAACGAGACGCTCGAAATGTCTTTCTCTCTTTCTCCCCCTAACGAAATTAGTATATTAATCAAGATATCGTAGCCGCCGGGCTCTAAGGTAGCGGCCTCGCTGACGTCAAAAAAGCCCCTGCTCGGGAAATAAAAAAAGGGAGAAGCCGCCGCGGCGCCAGAGGAATGCAAGTGTATATATATATATATATGAGCGGGAAGACAAAACGCGGACACCTTCGCCATTAGGAGTGACGTTGATGTATTAAGAGAGAGCTTTTCTTTAAAATCCCGTCCGGAGGAGGCGGGAGAGCGAGAAAATTCCGCGGGATTTCGCGGGAGGAAATGAACGGTACCGTTAAGCGCGTTTCGAAGGATAGGAAAGTGCACCGCGGCGGCGAACGGTAGCCGCAAGTGTAACAATGGCGACGTGAATTGGATCCAGCGCGAGAGAGAGAGAGACGGCGCGCTTTTAATTGTACTTTATCGGCCGGGGATAAATAACTCGGGGGCCCCGCGCGCTCGGTAGCCTCCGCGGAGATTAGTTATTCAGGCGCGAGACCGACCGAGGCGCGTATTATAAAGATGCCGAGTTTAGAGCCGTCGGCTCGCTAATTGCGGCCTGCTTGCTTAGGCTCGCTCTCTCTCTCTCTCTTTCTCTCGCGCGCGTCTTGAATTATTTAATCACCGGCTTGGGGAGAGCGCGAAAAACGTGTACGCGCGCGGTTCCATTGGGACGAGGCTTTGACTGATGGCGGAGGTCGCGCGCGGCGATGATGTTGTTGTAATTCAGCGGAGGAGAAGACGAAGTAATCGACGGCCTTGGGAGTACAATGGGGTTAAGGAATTTTCGGAGCAGCCACTTTATTCTGGCTTAATTACTTGAAGGAAAATCGATGGGAGCAATTTCGGCTTTTGGAATGAAGGGGGTCAATTATTGAAACGAGAGGTTTATAAATATTCGATCGACCTAGGAATAAAGAGGCGAATAAAAGGCGGAATATATATTTTGAATTTTTCGAGGCAGGGATTAATATAGCTTTTTTGCGAAAAATCTGTTCGTCTGCATTCCTTTTGGCTGAAAATACGAGCTGTTTCGGAGTAATTGATTGCCAATTTTGAATCTGTACTAAAAGTTTTACATCAAAAAAGTGCACTACTGTTCCAGCAATGGGTAATAATTTATTTAAAAATTGGCTGACCCAGTATTTTTATGCGACTGCTTTTAAAAGTGCCTCAAAACGTGCACTCCACTTTTTTAATGTGTGCTTTCGAGAAATTAGGGGTAATTTTAAAAATCATGTCGAATATTTAAACGCCATAAGGTCTTTTATGCGACATTTCGTTCTTTGTGATTAATTCTCTTGATTGACAGATTGCCGACTTACTCTGAACAGCTACACGAACTTTTGTTCACGTGACGTGATTTCTATATTTAAAATTTGTAATTAAATCACCTTCTATTTAAGGCATGATGAATTTATAGAAATTAATCATTTAACTCGAGATTGTGCAAAGCACAATTTTAAAAACCGATAAAACGTAACGATGTTATTAATAAAACTGTTTTCGTGCGTCAACACCTGAATATTTGAAAGTGCAATATTTTGTCTAATGAGCATCGTGCACAAAAAATCATTACGAGACAGAACCGCAAGACAAAAAATAATGATGCCAATCGTATTTTTAGAAGTCAGGCGCAAAAAAAAAAGGTAACGATCGAGCATCGATCTTCTCGCACCGATCCAAACAAACATATCGAAAGTGAGGACCGATCGGCACAAAACGGCGCATCCTTTTTCGCGGAGAACCGCGAGAAAAAGTCGAAAGGATATTCGGGCAAAAAGCGCAAGAGCAGGTATTTGCATTAAAGGCTTCGCGGCACGCGGAATCGCTTACAGATTGTGATCGATGGCGCTATCGATAGGTGTAGAGGCTAATTCAGCGAGGCGCACCTCCTCTGATGATCCGCCGCCTGCCTGCGCGGCACTGACCTTTGGCAGTTCAAGGTTATCTTCATCTCTCTTTCTCTTTAGTGGCGGCATATCATGAGCCAGTCATTACGAATTCCATGAGCGCTGTCGGCTGAATCCTTCCGTCTTTCCGTCATCCTCTCCCTCTCTCTCTCTCTCTCTCTCTTTCTCTCTCCCCCCGGCTGCTTCCTTTAAAGGATCGTCTTCTCCGTGACGAGTATGTACGTAGGGATATACTCGCAAAAAATGAGCAACCTTCGACCGTCGATGTTTTTCGTGACTCCTTATTATTCCCGGCTGTCGAATGTTGTAAAGTCCCGCGCCGAGCGAGAGAGAGAGAGAGAGAGAGAGTCGTTTAACGAGAGAAAAAATGGCTTTTGCGCTGAATTCGTTAACAAACAAAGGTGCCCACCTTGAAGCTCGGGATGTGCGCGAGACCGATGAGCTGAGTTAACAATTTTCGATCTTGCCGTTTTTGTTACGGCTAAATTATAAAGTAAAATATGCCGGGGAATAAATCATGCATGTAAATACTGACTTGAACGCGCCGGTGATGCGCCGGTAAAAGTCGATTCAATGAGATTCGATTTTATTAACTTTTAATTGAAATCCATTAATAATTTTGCTATTGACCGGGTGTACAAATGATTGATTAAGATTATTAATATAAAAGTATATATGGAAAATTGATGCGCGCATTAGATTTAAAAGTGACTGCCATAAAATAGAATGATTAGCGTTATTTATGCGCAATTTAAGATAATTTACATTTTTTTAAATTTCCAAATTAAAAGCAATTAATAAAAATAAATCGAACCTCGCGAGGAGGCAGTTTGTTGCAACTGCAGCTGAAAGGAAGCCGCATAATTTCCGGCACTAACCAAGCTCACCTCCTTCGGCCGAAGTTCCCCCCTCCGAAAATAAGCCCCGAAAATTCGTCCTTCACGGCCAGACGTCGGCCGCAAAATCCTTGAATTGCCTCGGCCGCCCTAATCGTTCCCGAAGCGTGTGCCAAAACAGCGGAGATCGATTAAACTCTCCCCCCGGCCCTCCTGTGGCCGCGCGGTGCACAGAAGTACCGAGCATGCGGTGCAGGCGTACCTATATGCGCGAAAGCGAACTCGCGGCGTTTAAAACGAGGTTTACGCGGCGTCGTAAAGCGGCTAGGGAAATCGCGCACGACTACGCCGTGTGTGCCTTATTATCCCCGGGGAAAAGTTGACTTTACGACGGCGCCGAAGCGTACAATTAAATGAATTTATGCCCCGACTCTCTCTCTCTCTCTCTCTCTCTCTCTCGGAGCTCGGAGCTTTATGCGCGACGACGAGCGACGAGGGCGACTGACGCGCGCGGATTATTATTACAGACGCATTTTCAAGCGAGTTGCCGCAATTGTCGACGGGGGCGACCAAAGCCAGGCGGCGGCGGCGGCGGCAAGAAAGGCGCACACGAGAGCGAGAGAGGAGACGCGGTTGCGGAGCCGAGGAGCTGAACGCGTGTGCCTGTGCGTTCGGCTTTTTTGCCGGAGCGGAATTGCTGGATGTCGGTAACGATACATTGGACCATTCCGCGAGTTTTTGGCTCTTTTACGATATAGGCCGGATCGGGTCGGAAAAAATAATGGCTAGAGTTTTTTATAGGGGTTTTCGAGAAACAGATGAAAATTCCTGGATTTTTCGTTCATTTAAATTGCGAAATTGATCGGCGCTACTTTTTATTTTGAATATGCAGTTTCATTTTCATAAGGTAATGCATTAATTTTAGATTTTGATCTCGTTAAATATTGCAACTACGTTTTCCTAGAAGTGTAAAACATTTTTTTAACGCATAAACTGGAAAAACTACTTACTTGACAGATATTTCTGCCCAGTAAAAAATAGCGAGCCAAATGCAAGCCATATATCTATTCGAAATCAGAAAAGGTCTCGGAGCGGTATAAATATATGGACAATCGCGAGCAAGTATAAATAAAGTCAGAATCAGGCGAGCACTTTGTTCCACATATAACGCAGGCTAAAAAGAGGCTAAAAATTCTTGGGGGCTCTTCTTTCTCGCATCAGACCTATAAATAAAGCGCAATAAAGTCTAAAACGGCATTTCATTGGATTTTTCCCTCTACCTGTTCGCCGCTCGATCCTTCCTCCCGAACCGGATCAGGAGAGCGGAGAGGCTCCCTCTCCCTCTCGCGTTTAACGGTCGGTATTTCATTTGTTGTCTCTTCAGAAGGAGCTTTTCTTATTGTCCGTTGTTATATATACCCACTTGCGCCTCCTCTCTCTCTCTCTCTCTCTCTCTCTCTCTCTCCTTCTCATTCTGGTTCCGGGCAGGAGTATCTCGCGCACCACTTAATAGTCCGCGCTGCTCCATCAATCTCCGCGATAATTGTAGCTCGCATAATGACAGAAACCATTAGCATTACCGCGCGCTTTTCTCTCTTTCTTCGACTCGACCGGTATAGGTTCGAGCTTCTTTAGCCCAGAGAAACCAGTGCTACTTATATTATATGTACTGGGCAAAACGGACGACGCTTATATTGCAATCGATATGCGAGGAGCGAATGGCTTCCATTTGTACCGCGGGGTTATAATTGTGCCCGAGACTAATAGGCGGCGAAGCGTGTTTAAGATATCGATGACGCTGAATTTTCAGCGCCCAGGAATCCTGTTTTATAGCCGCTGATAGTCCACCTTAACATCCTAATCTGCCGAGTCGTCAAATCGCGTAAGTTATTTTTGAACAGCCGCGGCTTAAAAAAAAATCATTATTTATGAAGTTATGCGCCGAGACAGAAGAGCGTGATTTTTCATTCGGCTCGTAAAGAAAGAAGTTCAAAAAGTATTCGAGAATATCTTAATGTTATAGATTCTATTCCTATTTATGTTGTTGATTGAAGAACTGGTTTATGGAACAGCTGAAATTCTATACAGCTTAATTTATGCGACAAAATTCCCTTTTCTTTAATTACCGCGGTTATTTATTACTTTTATAATTAGCAGTACCTACATTTTTTTTATTCATGGGCAATTGTTATTATTCTGAAAACATTACTCAATCATTTTATAAGTTAATAATACTTTATAGCCAGATAATCATTATAAATTGCTACATGTCGTTCTATAATAGGTCTTAAGTATCCGCTCAATTGAAAAAATCAACGTGCAAAAATAATTTTCAAAGGACTATAAATTCAAAAGTACTTATTATAATTTTCGAATTCAAACTTGAACGCGCCGCGCGAAACAACATCAGACGACTTCCCGGCAGAAAAAAGCGTTATCCCCGCAACAAAGACGACATAAACCAACGTCACAAAAACGCCGGCGATTTTTCGGATCCAAAGAATGAATAATCGCGCAAACGAGGCGTGAAAATCGCTCGGCGTTCTCTCCCTCTCTCTCTCTCTCTCTCCTTCCATTGTTGCGAGCTCGCGATCGCCCGTCGCGCGCTTTCGCACATGATGATGGATCGAGGCGCGATCGCGAGGTGTGTCAATGTTCCCCTCGAGTTTTCATCGCCTCGCGCCGATTGGGAAACTCGTTCCCTCGCTCTTCTTTCCCCCCCCCCCCCTGTCCTCGCCGCGCGACGAGAGATGACGGCCGGCGCCGGCGACGGGGAGGGAGAGGCTCGAGCGTCCGAGAAATTAGCCGGCGATTGATTTATTCCGCGTATAATTGATAAATTTATAGCGGCGCCCCGTGAATTATCGAGGGGAGGCGCGCGCTCTTGCGTGTCGCCGCCATTATGCTAAGTTTATAGAGCTTAAGGTGTCCGAGCGCGCCGCGATTTCACTTTCGTCGTTACGAGGCTGCTTGGATGCGAAGCGCGCCGCGAAAAAATGGCTCGCGGTCTAGTGTTTAGTTTTTAATTTCACGCCCGCTTACGTTTCCTCTTGCTAAGCGGGGAATTTGTTCGCGAGACTTTAAGTGAAGCGATTGGGATTCAATGAGGAATTGTTCGGATTATGCAAGAGCTTGCGGTTTTGATTTTATTTTGTTATTAAGTTTTGTAATGAGAAAGCGTATTTAAATAATTATTTTATGTAAGAATCCTGTCGCAACTGACTCCATTGTTGTTGGTAAACATGGCTTTGGACCTGCTAATTCTTGATTTTTGCAATGAAGTATGAAATGAAGTACAAATCTGTTTAACTTTCGCGCACTGCGGATAATGCAAAAGAGTAAGAAAGGTATAACGTTCAAAAGTTTTTTCCATTTGCTTTTAGCGCCTTTGTGTAAACACCGGAAGTTTTTAAGTGAGTAAACAGGAGCTTGTAGTATGCAAAATTTCTTTTTATCGCTGCATACTTTGTTAATGTAAGCTTTACAGTGGATAATTTTCTAAGCGGTCTGCCGATGTATCTTATTAAATGTTATCTAATTAAAATGTCTGCTCCATTTTTTGGTCCCAAGCTTAAAGCTAAAATTATATAGAAGCAGTTTTGTTCCACATTCTTGAGACTATTATTTTATTCTTTTAGCTTTTATTTACTTACCTAAATGAATGCATATACTTAGTATTTTCACTTAATAAGAAAATTAAAATGTAAGATAATTGTTTATGTAAATCAACAACTTTATTATTTTCATTAATAACTATTTACACCATTATCGTAAATTATAAAAGATGTTGCAATTATAATGAATAAGCATTTTGCGAAATAATAATAAAAATTTTGTAGTTTCCTTTTGTATTTAAATAACTTTTTATTCCTACGGAGGAAATTGCAAGCTATTTAATTTTGTTTAAAAAAGTGAATATTAAAGTCCGTTGTATAACGCGTAAAAGTAAGCAGTTTTTCACAAATTTTTTATTTTGAAACTGAAAATGGTTTAATACAAACTTTTCAGCTTGTAGGAAACGAGGTGAAATTTTACGACAAAATTACAAAACGAGTTGCGCAGCGAGTCTCAAGAGCCTGCAGACTAAACTCCGCATTTGCCTACTGATTAATTTAGTTTACGAGATTATACAGAAAAGAGGCGTCAATTAAAACTCCGACAACTCCAACTCGCTCTCCACTCCGAGCGAAGTTTCTCGATTTCCTCCTTTCGGAGCGTTCGAATGAACACTCGCCGCATTTCCACCTGCGCGCGCGTATAAAAAGCAAAGTTAATTATCTATTTTTACAGATAAGCCCTTACGTCAGCTCGATTACGCAGGCAGGCGGGCAGGCAGGCAGGCAGGCAGCTCGATAACGAAAAGCGAATCTCATCCTGTCGATATACCTGAGCCGAGGAGCCCGCAAAAAAGCCCCGTGCATCCTCCTCGCGCGCGTTGGGAGCAGAGGCGTCAAGGTCGCCGCATCACCGGAAACAATACTTTTCCCCGACGCGTCCACTCTATACTTAGGACGCGTCAAACAACGCCGTCGGGCATCCTCGTAAAGCGTGCATACAAGTCCTGCGGAGACGCGTTTCGTCTATGCATACGCTTAAGCACGTCCGCGCGCGCGCGATCCTGCCCCGGTAAAGCCGGGCATTATCTTGTCGTTCACGGCGCTCGACGCGTCGATAGTGCTGATAATGACGATGGCTTTTTCGCGGAGGGGAAGCGAGGATCCGGTATTACGCGGCCCGATTCTCTTTTTTTCTCTCCGTCTGCCGCCTCGAGAGCCGAGCGTTTATTATATATTCGTGCCTTCTTTTATAATGCAGGAAGCTGTAGATTTTCAATCAGCTGCTTTTTCATGGGGGAGACGCGCGGCGGCGTCGAGTGCCTCGCGGAAAAATATTTTATATGTGGCGGGGAGCGCGGGGAAGGAGATGTCGCTTAATTGCGGCCGGGAAATGTGTATGATTGAGGCGGCGGGGGTAATTGAATGAAACATAGTTGAGAAGAGTTTTTTTTTCCGCGGAGGAAGAAGAAGATTGAGGGGAGTTTTTGTGAAATAAGAGATTAGATGTTTACTTTGGCTGTAATTAAATCGTAAAGTGCTTTTTACCGGGCTGTTTTATTCAATCAGTGTGCTTTAAAGATTCTATTGGATGTACTTTGGAAGATTGCAAGTAGAATGCAGTTTAAGGATTGCGGTCTTAGAATTAAAATCTATTATGGATGATTACGGCTTTAAATATAGTAATTTTAAAGTTTAAATAAAAGTTTAATTTGTCTCAACTTTAGTATATTTTAAAACTTTATTTTTTATTACAATACTTGCTTTAGGTGACTTTTTAAAAGTAAATTTGTTACTAGGATTACGTTTTATCGATATCTGAAAAAACTATAAATTTCCAGGAAGATTACTTGGAACTTTTAGAGCTTCTTAACTATTCGCTTTTGGAACAGTGCCCAATGTTCTTAGTTACACTAAAATATTTCTGGACTATTTTAGGTAGTTTATGCACTCGTGAGAATACATAAAGCGAGAGGCGTTTATGCGATAAGATTTTATCTCTTTTTAGTGCACGCGACCGAGTATAAATTTCAGAATAGAAATCCAAATAATCCTTAGTTAAAAAACATTATAACATTTAAAAAGCGCAGATTCACGGCAGAAAATCCGTCTGCCTTTCCCGGCTCATCGTGCTCATGCTCGCGGCATCAGCTGCGCGGGATCGACGCTACTCGTGCACCGATGCCGGTCATGCTGCCGGTATGTAGGAGGCAGCTCGCCGATGCGTACCCGAGCTTTCTCACGTCTAGTCTCACTGGGTTACGTGCCACCGTCGATCATATATGCCTAGCGGTATTGCCTACGACACACTTCTAATCTACGATCATTAAAAGCCGCTCGACCTTTTTGCGCCGCGCGACAAATCATTGCGCGCGCTTTCTTTTTATATCGGCACCGTAAACGTGCTTTCCGGTTAAAGAGGCGCATGGAGCCGCGAGCGTGGATTTAAATGAAAGCGGAAAAAGTGTCTTCGGGGAAGTGCTGATTGCATATGAGCATACTTAATTATCCGCGACGTGCGCGCTGCTACCGTTTCTTCGTGAAAACAAATGGCGCGGTTATCTGTTTTGGAAAGCGCGGCGTTTGTTTGGCTGATACTTGCTCGCGGAGCGTGCAACTTTCGTAAATATAATAAAGAATAATTTGTCGTCGCGTCTTTCGAATGTTAAATATTTTTCATCGATCGGCGACGAAAATTCCTCGGCTAAATAAAATCCGGGATTTCCCATTAATTTACGATCGGTTATTTCACGTGCCAGAGCCGATAAAGCAGAGAGAAAGAAAAAACGAAATTTAGAATCAGTTAAATGCATTCCTGAAAAGCGTTTGAAAAAAAAGCACGACTGAACCGTAAATCCCCCCGGAGAGTAACGCTAAAATTCATTACATCATAATGGAAATCGCAAGAATTACAATCCCCGGGGCGAGTGTTTACTGCGCCACTTAAATTTACCGTCCGCGAGAAAAATTTTCCGTAAATCCCCGCGTAATCGTAGAAATATCTCAGGCGCAGAGTCGCGGAAAAATGTCGAGGCGCAGGTATATAAACGGCCGTCTGTATATTTGCCTTTAACCCTGCCGGTGACGCGAGGTCGTCGAATCGCCGCCGCCGCCGCCGCCGCGGCCGTGGTAAAAATGGCCCCGCGGCTGCGGATGGAACGCGTTATCGGTATATTTATTCGCGCGGAACCGTTACGCGCGCGGGGATGCTTAGAGGCCCGAGCTTTAAAACGAGAGCCAGTGCGAAAAACCGGCCCTTAATTATGTCGTTTGCCCGGGCAGCGCGGCAACTCGTCTCCTTTTACGGGACTCGCAGATATCTTGATTATACCTCGGGCTCTTTATACGTATAAGCGACAACGGGAGAGGCATTTTTTTTTTTCGCTTCCTCGATATCGCGCGAGTAATTATTGTTCCGCGGAGTCGCTTTCTCTTCCGAACCTGTAAATGTAGATGTTATAATTATGTGATTAATAATTAATATTATTTAGAGTGGCTTTTTTTTTAAATTCTATAAATTCAACGCAAGCGGTAACGCTGAAGAAAACTAATGTATGGAAATTATAAAAATAGCGGAATTTGATAAAATCCCAAAATTTCTGAAAAAATATAACTGCATTATTCCTATGTCAAAAAATTTGAATCCTTCGATGCAGACTTAGCTAATAAATGCTCACATAAAAATAAGATAATTAGCCATTTTATTAAAAAGTATTGCTTCTTACGTTGATTCCATAAAATATTAAAAAGCTACCAAAGAATAAGATTAGATCCACAGCTGTTTTGTAGTGCTCGCACAATAATAATTATCGGTACATTGTAGATATTAAATGCGACGTAATTCCACCAGGTAATATACATTATAATAAATCGATCGATCAGTCTCATTAAAATGGTTTCCCAAGTGAACAATCGTCTTCGATCATTCGGCCCTGGCAGTTAATTTTTCAGGAAGACGATCCTTTCCCGCACTCGGACGATTCCTCCTACGGAGAGTGCAGCACTGTCCCACACCGGCGAGATGACAAATCAGTATGCTCGGGGTCTTTAAGCGCATCAGGCGTATAACGTATAATAATAATACGAGATGACCTTTACTTTCGAATCCGGAACGCGGCGTGCTCCAATGACTCATCAAGGCGCAGGAATTCAGATGCTTTTCATATATGAGGGTACAAGAGTACGTGGGAGCTCCGGAGAACATCATTTCGTATGCGCCAACGTTCGGCGCGGACATTCCCCTCGGAATAGTAGAAAGAAAGAGGGAGAGCCAGAAAGTGAATCGTTGAATAATTAAGACTGGTGTATAAGCTGTATCAATAATAAAGGAGGTGCGGGTAAAGCGCTGAGAGGATGTTTAACAGTATTTTTTACATTTCAAATTTATCAATTTCAATGTTTTTTTTTTTTTGCAAATGTATAGGAAGAATTTTGTTTTAGCGCATCGTAAGTTTCCATGAAATATATTTGTAATACAACTCAAAAGTAGGTTTACGTCCTTTAATCTTGATTCATTGTTATTATTAAATTTTATGACAACTATTACCTCGAACATGTTTCGCATTTGCCGACAGATAATTAATAAATTTAATTAACAAGAGAATAAATATAAATTTGAAAATTACAAGCAATTATACCCGCGCCGAGCGCGGAGTCCGATCAACCTAAGAAAAGTATGCAACGGCAATCACAATCGCTCATAAAGCCTGTTTATAACACCGAATAAATATGCATTTACGATACTATTTATTCTAAATCACTTTGCTAAATTGAAATACCAAGGATACGTCCTGAAATCTTCCCACATCCCTCACTCGTTCTCGCGCTTAAAATTCACGCTCCGGCCGCTCCCCGAAAAAGAACCCGCTTCCCAATTAAAAACATTTTTCTTCTCGAGCCGCGTCGTATTTATTCAAACCCAACCCTCGGAGCCCCGTCCAGAAGGCAAACGCCCTCGGTATTCATCAGCGCCGCTGAGAGAGTCTGCCATCTCCGCGAGAGAGTACCGTTCCTTTATCCTGCAGTTTGGGCCAGCGGAATTTTTCATCCGCTTCTCTCTCTCTCTCTCTCTCTCTCTCGCTCGCGGATGCTTTTTCGGGAGGACGAAGACCCCGCGCGTCTTCATTTTTCACGCGGCTGCGCCGAAAGGACCTTGCCGGCGCGCCGAGTGCACTTTAACGAGGTTGATTTTTCTTGCTGACGGAAAACACGCCGATTCGCCGAAATCTCGAGGGCAGGCCCCGTCGATTCGCCGCGAGAGATGAGGCTTTTGTGCTGCGAACGGTACCGTTGGCTTCTTGGGATTTTTCGAACATTTCGCGAGGATGTTGCTCTTTCGGGGATTCTGCGTAATTGATGGCTTAGCGAAAATACATCGGATTTGTTCGTCATTTGGGAGTAATAATAATAAATTCTTCGTCCGAATAAAAACTCGGCAATTTACATTGTTCCGCTATACTATTTGTTGTTTTTGTCAGGAAGAAAAGTTTTTAATAGGAAAGTATCTATACCTGCGCGTCACTTCGAGATATATTTTCTGCTATAAAAACATGAAAAAAGCTCCACTCAGTCTATACAGGTCGATTTTTCAAAAGATTGCAGAATACTCTAATTCAGTTTATATTTAAACATATTATACCTAATTAGAACAAAATATATTCCAAAGTTATAATATTTGTTAAATATTAATTTAAAAATCATTTTAAAAATAATAAAAAAAATTTGGAAAAACAAAAGCGCGACGAGTTAACCAAAGAACACGTGTCAGTAGTAAGGTAAAGGTCTAAGATATTCATTCAATTAGTTTGATACGCCCTTCACACGTGGTCGCACTTGACGGCGCTGGAAGTTTCCGATATTAGTGACGGTCTTCAAATAATAAGTAAGTAGCACAAATAAATCTAGTATATAAAAAGCGTAATTTAATTATTCGAAAATGCGTTACTCGAGTTGTTAATGTGCTTCCGAAAATTGATTTAAGTGAAAAGTTGCGTTACCAATATTGAAAGAATAAACGGCGTTCGATTGTAATTCGATTTGTTTCGTCGATTCTTTCGAAAGTTAGCATTTCATAATTCAATGAAGGGCGCATGCGCCGATAATTGCCCTCTCGCGCACCGAAAACGCAAAGGGACATAAATCCCGCGGGTAGCATAATAACACTTATCCAGCCGTCCCATCAGCGCTCTAATGAATTTCTCGAAAACGCGCCCGAGAGCCTCGCATTACGCACATCCAGCATTACGCGCGCGTATCCCTCACTCGTAAAAGCTCTCTCTCTCGCTGCTCACCCGAAGTATCTCTCAAAACTCGCCTCCTCGGAAAAGAGCTTCGTCCGCTCGTTTTTTCTTTCTTTCTTTCCTCTCCTCTTCTTCTTCTGCCGGCTTAATGACACAGCGTTCGCTCACATATGCAAAAGGAGGGCCCAGGCTCCCTGAGAGAGATAATAATTTAATAGCTCGTCGTAGAATCGCGGCCGCGTGCTCTGCTCCGACATAAACCATCCGCTCTGGACGCTCTGGGGGGATTTATAGCGGCGCTCCGGGCGGCCTTTTAAATAATTTAATTATACATGTATATGTCGGAAGATGAGCCGAGTCCGAGTTCGAGAGGGAGAGAGAGAGAGAGAGAGAGAGAGCTTTATGTGTCAAGCCCTGTGTGGGCATAACGCGCCTAAATGATAGTGTGTATCGCTATGCTTTGGGGAGCTTTTTATGGGATCGATGATCGACGCCCGGAGAGCGGGGATTTTACGGCGGGGAGAGCGACATATTGTAGGGCTGAAATTACCGAGCTTTCGATGGTAAGCTAAGAGTGCGGCTCCGCGATAAACTGAATTTGCTACGGTTCGAGAGGAATGTTATACGCTGGCCCGAAGTAGAGCTATCTCCGCAGTAAATATTTTCCATCAAGGAGCGAAAAGTCGGATTACACTCGTACTAATAAACATGTCCTCTGATTTACGCTCCGTCCAACGAGTAAAAACTAAGAATTAACAGCTCGGAATCCAGGTTACAGTCGGTATGAGGGAAAAATTCGAAAACGAAGCTTGCGGCGTATGCGCTCTACCGGCAATTATAAATGATTGATTGCAGGGGAGCAAAGCAGCAGAACCGTAGCAAAAGGCATCCTCCTTCCCAGCAGTTTTTCGGGCAATCGGCTCTCGGCTCGGGCGCTGAAACTCGGGCTCTCTCGCTCTCTCGCTCTCCCGGCTCTGGTCCCGCTAACGGATCGTCCTCTCGGCTCTCGGCGGGGGTTCGCGGCGAGCTTATTTCCATAATAGTTTTCGCGTGATGATCCGTCCGCGAGCCCCGGCATCATCCCGACCTCGCCGCCGCCGCCGTCCGTCCGCCGGGTGAAATGACAAAGAGGCACTCGCGCGGGAGAGGATGATCGTGAGAGGAGCCGGGCCTCTCTCGCTCGTCATGAGAGTCCGGGCCCCGCGGCCGAAAACAACGGGAGTACGAAAATCGCGACCTTTGCCAAAGCCGAGAGGCCTGTTATCCTCTCCCCCGGGGGGGGCAGTCTAATCAATGGAAATTGCGCGCGGCCCAAGTTTTACTGTTAACAGGCCTCGATCTCGTCTCTCTGGCGCGTAAACTTTTCGGAAAAGTAGCTTTTCGTGCGGGCAGGTTAGAGGCATACGTCGACGGGGAACTTTACGAGGCCTGGCTCGCGATTTAATCGCTAACGACCTATAACGTAATTCGCGTAATTAAGTGATATGATTCCGGCCGCCGACTTACCGTTAAAGCCTTATTGCGCGCGGCCTTATTCATATTAACTTTTCCCGCTGGAAATTTATTGGGTTGTTAAAAGTTTCTTGAGGTCAAACGTTAAGGCCTTCCTGCGGCGCGTCACTTACGAAGTGTTATTTTACGGGCCGAATAAATCAATTACGGCGATAAAATGTTTCTTCAAATTCGATGATTACAGTGATTATACGGCGCGGGGGACTTTCTGTTTGGTCGCGCGGCGGCAAAAACCGAGAGCGAGGATTACAGAAAAGAAAAACTGCGCTCTCCAAGCAGAGGCCTGTTAAACCGAAAACTACAGAGTAGAGCGGCGCGCTGCAGCGTTCGAAACTCGCGGCGAGGCAACACTTTAACCTCGAAAGGATAATTTCGCAAAGTGCGCCTGCGCGCGATTACCACCTTTTACCCGGAAAAAAGGCCGGGGCCGCGCAATGAATCAGTCGCGTAAATATACACATGCGTGTATGTGCATAAAACAGGTTCGTTTTTACACCCCGCGCGGCGCAGCTTCGCCAGCTTCTCTGCCCGCGCGCGTCGCGAGTCTCGAACGAACCCACTTCATTTCTGATGCCGCGCGCGCGGTTTTCTCCTCTCTTCGGCTTTTCCCGGCGAAAAGCGCGGCGCGCTCACATAACTCAGCGGCGCGCTCTCGGTATTACCATGGAATCGTGACATTTCTACCTACTCCGGCGAATATCCCACGTCGCGCGCGCGCGACTCTCCATCGAATCCCGGAGAGACGTAACCGAGCGCCGACGTGTACGTATGCGGGAATGTCAGATAAGACGGGGAGAGAACGTTTTATGGCGGTTACGCAAGAGCGGCAGGCACATCCATGCAGGGTTACATTTTGGTTTGGCTCCCGCTGCTGCTGCTGCTGCTGCTGCTAAGTTGCGCAAGAGATGCACTGCACGCGCGCCAGGAATTCGCTGGCTTTTCGGCGAGCAGTCTCTGCCGGACGAGGAGATTAGCGTCTGGTAATGCTCCGCGGAATTTGGCTCGGATTCGAGTAATCAAGTGATTCGACGCTTTAATCAAGATGCTTAGTTTTCACTGCGGTTATTATTACTTTTGGCCTGTCGTTTTATTTCTTTCTGATGCAGCTTTAATGAATGCTGTGAGCGACAGTCGCGTGTAATGCGACTAATTAAAATTTTAAATCAGCCATTTGCAGACGATATTAAATATTTTATATTGAAGAATAAACACAACAGATTTTGAACTTCGTGATTTCGCCGAACGTGATCTATTGAGTTTCATTTGATTACGTAAATGCAAAGTCAAGCTTTAATTGGAAGCAGATACTTAAAATATTTCTACGCCATACTCGATGACAGCAGAATTTTAATTATGATGCATTGGTTTCTGCGCAAAATGAATTTTCCGACCTTGAACATGACAAAAGCGCTTTATTTTTTTTTTTATGAAAATGAGAAACTCGCTTACATCGCAACAGGACAAAACGTGTCTAATACTTTCGAGTAACCAAATGAGATCAATTTAACGTAAATCAGGCATTGAAGCGCTTGTGAAGCAGAGTAGAACCAAAACATTCCATCACGCGCGGCGTACATCCAATGGAAAAAAACGAGTTTTCATCATTGAGCAAAAAAAAAAAAGTGCGCGAGAAGACAAGACGTTATTCCCGCGAAAAGCGGCAGCGGCGCAATATCGACTCTCCTCCGTCCGACGATTCGAACGTGGATCTCGGAACGGCGAACGGAAAGAGCGGCAGAAAAAGCAAAATCCAACAAAAGTAGGCAGATCGCATCGCGTTCGCGTGTAATCGTCACCTTCCGCCGCGAGCTTGGCGTTTATGTTTTCCCCCCCCCTCGGGAAAACAATGAAAATCGCCGTATCCCCCGCGCCGCCGCGCGGAGCGTTAATCAGAGTCGCGCGCGGCGTCCTTTGTAATTAAAATGGGCGCGTAGGCGGTCCTCTGCATACTGGGCTCTCCTCTCGTGCGTGTCTAATATGCGCGATGTATTTATACGCGGCGAGAGCGATCGCGCGTTGCTCCGTGCTCTTATTGCCCCCCGCGAAATTGCCGTATCTGAGAGCTGCGCCTTTTTGCTTCGGTTTGCGAAGGCCGGACTGGAATATCGGCTGCCTCGGAGAGAGAGAGGACGACACGTCCTTTTGGGCTTTTTACTCGGGAGGGTTGAGCTATGATTACGTATTAATCTTGCGTCAGGAACGGTATTATTGGAATAATACCGTTCGGCTTTTTATGGGGCTGCGGTTCAGTTGAAGTATGGGAGGGTTTGTATTAGTTGGGAATAAATAAAGAAGTTGTTGAAGTTCGATTTACGTACAGGCGGCGAGAGAGTACATCTTCCTCGGAGTAAAGAGTCATGATTAGATTGAGATAGAACTGGAGTATACCGTAATGTACATAACCATAAAATTATTTTTATCTTTATAGCCGAGTAATTTAGTTGGGACCCCGCCGTAAAAAACGATTTTCCATGCTCGCGATATCAAATTTCGACAAAATTGTAACTACTTAAAATACCAGAGTCCATTTTTGAAGTTAATAATCTAGTTATATGGCGCAAAAAACTTTATACGATATCTCTTCTGCGCTTAACTTCGTGCAGCGCGTCTTCGCCTTAGCTCTCGGAAAAATTGAAAAATTTCTTTTTCGTGCCCGCGCAATCGGGTAATTTCGAAATATTACACTGACACTCCGCTCGCCATTTAACGGCCGGCTGAAATGAGATTCCGCTCCGCACTTTTCCGATGCTGCCACTTTTCATCCCGAGAGACGTGCTCTCTCTCTCTCCGTCTCGCGTATATATACGCACAGAGCGCGCGAGGCTATTCCGTTATGAGAAGAGGAGAAAAAGGGCCGGTAGTACAATATTATCGAGGGCCGGTTTTCCGCGCCTTTCATTACGCATCGGCGGGAGGCCTGGGCCCGCGCGCGCGCGCGCGCGTTTCTGCGAAGGAGCCAAGCGACGAACGGTAGCTCGCCGGCCGATTATTGCCTGGAAAGCCGGAGGTGCGAGCCGATGCTAAGAGATCCCTTTTATCGTGCATTGCCTTGCGAATTAGATTCTGCAGGGCAGCTCTTTCCTATCCGGTATTCTGGACATTATTTTACGTCCTCTACTTTATTCACTTTTACCGCGTAAAAAGTAACAAGTTTTTCTTCTTTGAAAATTAGTCTAAGTTTTTTACTTGGGAATATTAAAATTTTTACTTTTAAGAGGCTGGTTTAGTTTTTAATTGGAGCGAAACAAGAAAGTATTGAAAAGTCGATGCAGGATTACAATTCTTTTGCAGCAAGTTTTTTTACAGAAAAAAAAGTCAAATACACGACAAAGTACTTTGAATCCCCTTGTATATAAATTATATTTTTTGCATTAAATAAAGAAACGTGTAAAATAAATTAATTTCCCAGGCATAATGTTCGCTCTAAGCCATGCAAGAGGAGCGTCTTCCCGCGCTGAATCTCAGCATTTTCAGCGGAATAGCTCATGCACAGGCAAGACGCGTTTCTTCTCTCCATCCTTTGAATTACTCCGGGCTCTTTACGTTCTTAGAGCCGCGACGGGAGCAGCGGCGGCGGCGGCCTCTCCATACCGGTACGTACAGTAGTGGAACAGGCACTTACGCCGCTTGCACTTAGCAGTTGACGCTTGAACTTGACTTCTTTCCGCTCTCGCTCGCGGGGCGAAACTCGCCTATCGGACCACTTGCTGCTACCTCGCTCCCGTATGCCGAGGAGGCGACTTTTTTCTCGCGAGCTAATGGCGCGATTCTCCTCTCGTCGTTATTCGCGCGATCGAGCGCTATCGGGTTGTTTTGCGAGCGAAAAATTTTGCTCGCCCCGAGCTCAGGCGGCCCCGATTGATTTTAATCGCGGCGGCCCGCGAGAAATGCACTTTATTGACGCGATCGATCGTCGGAGGGACGCTGGATTTGTGCAGCTCGATGTGTTAAATTGCGCGTAATGATGATTTTTGTAAAGTTGTAACAGGTACGACTGGGCTTTTTTGCTTGTTCGTCGAGATAATGAGATGTGGTCGCTGCGGCAATTTATTTTGTAAATTAACGCTGATTAGAATAGAAATGAAACTTAAACATTTGCTTTTAATATTGTGTTTGTCAAGCGTTCATAAATCTGGTTTAATTAACTTGCGCAGACGTTGGAGTGTTTGAAATAGGTAATTAAGTCTCTAACAAAATATTTTCTTTTACTTTCAGTTGGAGTGTTCATTTCAATACAATTTCCTGTTATTAATGCTCGAACAAGTAATTTAACACCCGAAGCGTAAAATTCAACATAACGACTAGGTATTTAGCAATTTTTTTCGAAAACAAGAAAAAAATGCAATTCCTTTAATTACTCGACAATTTTTCAGAACCTGCGAAAGCAGAGGGATGGAAACAAAACAAAGAATTTAATGTGCCGCGCAGAAAGTGGCGTAGCTTTCAATTTGAAGCATTAACCGCACGTTTTTCCATTTTCTCCTCGGCAGAGATAAAGAAAAAAACCGGTATAATAACACTTTACGCTTCATTTTCTACAATTTAGCATAATCTCGGAGTAAAAAATGTAGCTGCTTACCCGAGAAAAAGAAAAGCCGAGGTCGAAAAAAGAAAGGCGATCTCCTGCAGCTTTTACAATGATAATAAAACATGTAGCGCGCGAGTAAAAGCCATTTTTCTCGCGCACATCCTTTCGCAAACACTCGGGGCAAGACAGGCGCGCAGGAGAGAGAGAGAGAGAGAAAGAGAGAGAGAGAGAGACAAAAGGCAAAGTGAACATTCAACTCAAACAGCGAATATCAAAGCGCGTCACACGTCGCGTTATTTATCCGTCCTCCTTCCTGGTTCGCCGGAATCGTCTAAAAGGAAAAATGAAAAAAAAAGGGCTCCGTGCAGTTCTCTTGTGTCCACAGTCGAGAGCGAGATTCCATCGGGTCTCTGTCCACACGGAGGCAAAAAACCGCGCCGGCTGCCTCTGCTATCGCGGAGTAAGTAAAAGCAAACTTTCGTCGGACGAGCCAAGGGCCGTAAGGAAGTAGTGAAAGGGTTCAATCGCCCCACCGCTCGGGCAGGTATATATACATACAGACGCAGCGCGCGCTGCTTATCGTCAGGGTCAAAATTGCGTGGGCGTGCGGAGGTGCACACACGCACAAAGGCCGCCTCTGCACGTAGGCTCGCGGGCGCGCGCGCGCGCGCGAGGTGCATCGAACGGGGGGAGAAAGAAGAAGAAGAAGAAGGCAGCAGCGGCGGCGGCAGCGGCAGCAGCAGCAGCAGGCTAAAAGCAAAAGGACGAGAGGAGAGAGAACGCACGTCCACCTACTACACGATCAGGCCGGTGCACACATACGCGCTCACTCTCTCTTTCGCGATAGAGAGAGAGAGAGAGAGAGAGAGAGAGGCGCGAAGGGAGCCGAGCCGGGGCGAAGCCGGCCGAAGGGCTCATCCCGGCCGGCGGTGTCGCCGCCGCCGCCGCCGCCAGATGCGAGTAGCGCGCGAGCGACGCGAGGTCTCGGTCCGCCGCCGCCGCCGCCGCCGCCGCCGCAGCTATATAGACGACTCGACTCGGCAGAGCGAGAGAGAGAGAGAGAAAGAGCGAGCGAGCGGAGAGAGGGAGAACGAGCGCCAAAGGCCCTATGCCGTGGAGTACGAGCCAGTATCGCGTCAGTCCTCGCTCGTGCCACGCAGGCCGCGAGCCGCCTCTCCTCAGCGACACAGTCTTGCACTCTGAGATAGCGCGGGGGCCCAGTACACACGACAGTATGTAGTTTGTAGTTGCTAGGACCAGTGCCGGTTGCCACACATTAAACCAGAGAAGTTTTCGTGATACCGGAGAACGCTCGAGTGCTTCAGTGATTTTTCCTTTCAGTGCGACATTCTGCCGATACATATATATATATAATTGTGGTGAGGATTTTTTTTGAGTTCCGAGCTTCCTGGACACTGGAGCACGCCTCCATTTTTTTTTATTAACAGAAGAGCCTGCCGAGGGTGAGTGTGCCGGTATTATAATTTACGAGCTTTTGCCGGGCCCGCGAGCTTCCTTTTCGGCTGAGTGTCCCAGTGAGGAACCGGTCGGCAGGACGAGCGATAAGTAAGCCTGGAAATTTTGCTTCCGGATTTTTTTTTTTTTTGTTTTTTTGTTTTCTGCGGGACGGAAAGTATAAGGTCCTTGCTGGCTTTCGGAGGATTAGTAACGCCGCGTGCTGCTCACTTGAACGCTCGAGAAACCGGTATTGCTTTATGAAATTTATGTAGGAGTTTCAGGTTTGTTACGAAGGTTAACTGTACCGATTTTTTGCGAGCATTTCTTTTTTTTTTCCTCAAAATTGATACGATTTTATCTAACGAGCCGGTTTTCCCTGAAAAGCCCCGTGGTCCAGCCGGGCGGAAACGTCGAAATGCACTTTCTCGCTCGGCGGCCCCGCTGCATCTGCCTTACGCAAATCAAGTTATTCAACGATCCGTCCTCGATATCGGCACAACTCTCGATAGCTCGCGCGCGAGTCGGGCGTTTACTGGTGCAGTGACCCTGATGCGGCTCACTTTTATCGGCGACGCACTTATGCAGGCGGCCCGTGCGATATTATACACGCGTGCACGCGAGCCATCGGCTTTTGACGCCGCCGCAGCCGCCGCTTTTCCGCGAGCAGCAGCGCCGGCGACCGGATCCTGGCGCTGATTTTTCACCAACGAAACTGGTTACAGAGCTGAATTCTAATAAAGCCGGTGCGTGCACCGAGAGGGGAAGTGCCATTTTTGCCCCCCCCCCCCTCCCCCCCTCGAGTGTGGGTGGAAAAATCGGAGGATCTGGGATACGGCGGCACACGGAGGCAGACTCGAAATTTCAGAACTACCGGAGAGAAAGAGAGAGAGAGAGAGAGAGAGAGAAAGAGCAGGAGTGTGTGTATATATGTGGAAGAGTGGAGAGCCTAATGTATGATACGTTGACCCCGCGACATTGAAGGAGAGGCGGCGAGTAAGAGAGTTCGTTCGCTCCTTGACGAGAGGAGTGTGCCGGCTTGCGAGTTGCCGATTTTTTTTTCCCGGGCCGCCTGGCCTTTTTTTTTTAGCAGAGTCCTCGCCAGTCTCCGAGCGAAATTTCTATACTTTCGGGCGTACGTGCTGATGGTTTTTTAAATGCGATACAATTATTCTAGCAGTCGAAAATTTCGTAAAGTTTATTTTAATCTTGAGATTTTCGAGCCATTTCGATCTAACTTGACTTGAGAGAAAAATTTTATAAGCTCTTATACAAGATTATATAGTGAAAATAATGAAAAAGTAGGGTTCACTGTATAATAAAGGTATTAAAAGAGGATTTGTCAGGTAGCATAAGTAAAAAATTAAAGTTCATAAAAACTGATGTAATATTAAAAGGATTTTTTCCACAGATAAGTCCTTCGATATTCAAACCCTTGAATTTTAACCGCTGATTATTTTCTCTGGAATAATGCTCACAGATCAGTGTTTTTTCCTCATAATTTATTCACTTTTAAAAATTCAGGGTTTTCATTGTTACACAATAAAACGAGAAAAATAAAGAAAAAAGAAGAAATATAAATGGTCTTATTGTTATTGAAATTAAGATGATAAAATACTAATTATTGTTAAAAAATAAAAAATTAATAGATCATATTTAAATAAAGTGCAGGCTTCATTAATTATTGTATATTAATTACTAATATCGATTAGTAAGTATTCTCTTAAAATAGAAGGTACAAGTAAATTTATTCTTTAGCGTATTGATCAGTGTTTATTTTCAAACAGCGCGATGTTAAATTCGATTTATAAAGATTGATACGTCTTCCAGCGGAAACGATGAGTAATTTAATTAATAATGCCACGTCGATTCCGAAGCCTTACCCGAGCCTCTTATTTTTGTCTCCCAATGCATCGCGAAACGTCTAAATTTAAAAATACCGCATCACACCTTACATAATTTTTCGCGCTCGTCTCTCCCAACGGCCGAGCGAAACCTCAACCCCAATCGGCTAACGACACACCGGACCTTAAAATTCCGTCGCGGCTCTCGGCACAAAATGCAATTTCGAGAAAAAGTGTCTCGCTGACCTGGAAAACGCGCCGCATCCGAAGACTTTCCATCTTGCTCGTGGTCTCGCTTTACTGTTACGCGAACGCGTCCGAGAATCGAACCGCTCGACTGACCGAATCTCGCTTACCGAGTCGCGCAAGTCGGTCGAAAGGCCCGCTCCGATACCGATGAATGAAGCCATTTCGAGAGAGAGAGAGCGAGAGAGCGAGAGAGTCGACGAGAGGAGAAGAAAAAAGGAAAGCCGAATCGTGGGCGGACGCGCGCCGATGAGTCTGCCGAAGCCTCCGAGAGAGGATACAGCCTGTTATTTTCGCCGGCCACGATCGTAGCGATTCGCTCTGAAAAATGCGCTCTAATAATGCTTGCTTCGTTTGCCGCTGCTCCTCTTGCCTAATTCCCGACGACGATTTCGACGGCTCTCTTTGCCGCACGCGATTTTCCGTCGAGGATTTTCAGCGCCGATGGATGTCGAGCGGCGTTTGTCACTGTCGAGGTCGACAATGAATTTTGAATTTCAGTACGGCCGAACGCTTGTTGACGGCACTTTCTTCGGTAATAAATTTTCGGGTACTTATCTTTTTCCCCGCCTGTAAACTTTAGTCGCATAATAGCCATCCAGAACTTTCAATCGAATTATGAAATTGCAATGATGGCAACTGACATATACAAAACTTTTGTAAACAACGACAAAAACCAGCGGCATTTCTCTTCCGTCTGCACAATCGCAAATGAGAAAAACCGCAGCTCGCGCGGCACAATTTCTCCGATCGTCGGATCCCGGCGTCAACGCGGTGACCGCCTCGGCGACGATATGACGAAACGGCATCGCGAATTTTCCGTATTTTGCAACGCTCGCAAGCGTTCGCCTCGGCTTTACAGCTTATTAATTACAAGGTTGTTTCGGCCGCCGCCGCCGCCGCGGCAAAACTATCAATTATTTGTTTTATTGCGCGCCCGCAAGAGAGAGAGCGGGATCATTACACTACATCCACGCGACGAAAAGAAAAACCGCGAGAGCTTCCATCGCGTAGAATAGGGACTCGGGAAAAAAATAGAAGGGTGTCAGCGAGCGCAAGGTTACGCGCACCGAGTCGTGTGGCGTGTGCACTTGAAAGAAAAAAAAAAAAAAAAGAGAGAAAAAAACAGCGCCGGAGGAGAGAACTCGAGTGTCTGCTTTATGGGCCCGAGGAAAAAGCCTGTGTAAACAAATGGATTCGTTTCGTTGCGTGATGATTGTTCCGCCGCCGCCGCCGCCGCGGCCGCTGTAATTGCGCCGGGATTATCGTGTTCTCCGGAGCGATCGTTTGTTTATTGTCGAGTAATTATGTAAGGATGCGGTTTCGCGCACTTGAGCCTGGAAAATTGATGAAAAATTGGCTTTTAATGATTCGTAAAACGCTTGATTAAGCGCAACCCCGATTACCCGGTAATGATGAATGGGCTCTCTCGTGCTCGGCGAAATTGATTGTAAACACTTGGCATTCCGTTTGCCGCGGGTGGGGGGAGACGCGCTTGTCGAATAGATTTCACGAAAATTCGTTAGACCTACATTTCGGACAAGCAAAAACTATCAGATGAGATTGTTTTTTTTGGATTCTCATGCTCGGCTTTTATTTAAATTGCCGGGCTAGACCGGGCCCGAGAGCATAAACAAGAATTTACAATCGGTTTTAAAGCTGGCTGCATAATAGATCAATATCTGGGTGAAAATTTGACAGAAGTGGAGTTAGCGACTGGGGAGTCGGCTGATTGCTTTCGGTAACGGTGTCAAATTTCCTTCAGCTTTTCACTTGAGTAATGGTTCGTTTAGACACCGAGAGCAGTATTGCAGAATGGGTTAAAATTCGTTATATAATTTTTTTATGAATAATAACTTTACCCACAAATTTTGCCGTTACGCAACGCGGAAAGTTATCTCGAAAGGAAAAACAAAGTAAAAGCAAAAATATTTGCCCCATTTAATAGATATATACGCTGTGTCTCTGTAATTATATAGCAACTTAGCCAATATCATTTTATTTCTGTGTGTTTATAATTGTCATTTAAATTGCAGTTTTCTGTGCAACGTGCACTTTGATTTAATTTAACGGCCGCAAAAGCTTTTACGCCCAGCCTTAAAAATTGTAATGCGAAATCTCATTTAATGCAAGACCCCAGAAGAAAACAATGGTTTCTCCCCGAGCCAAACATTCTTTGACAAAAGTTTCCTTTACCGTAAAATTGCAGCGGAGACAAAAGAAAGTCCTTTTGCAGTAAATACTCATTAAACTCTACCAAATCCGAGAGCACTCCGTTTCTAATTAACCCGCGCGACCGCTTGCTTTGTCACATCCAGGCCTGAAACGTATACAACGAAAACACCCGCCGGCTCTCGATCGATGGATCCGCGGTCTAATTGCGCGTCCCTCCATCGAGTGCAGGTGATATTCCGTGGCCGGCCATCGCGGCCCGACGATCGCTCGTTTCCCCCCCGTTCGGAGCAAACGGACGAAAGACAGTTCCGAGGCTGCCGCGTTATTTCCTTCTCGCTCGCTCGACTAGCCCCCCCGAAGTTCAAGGCTGCTCGTCGCGGAGGGAGGCAATCGCGCGTCCATTACGGATGCCCGCGGTGCGATACGAGCGTAATTGAAATCGAGCGGGGCCCCTCGCAATTAAACGGCTTGCATATACAACCCGCTGTATATATATATAATACTTTCGATCATCCCGCGCCTAAAGGACGATTCTCCCTCCTCAACCTTATAATGTTCATTATCGTAATGGCTAATTTACGAAGGTTATCCGTTCGTGCGTATACGGACGCGAAGGCTTCCCCCTTTTGCCTTCCGCGGCCTTTTTTTTTTTTGGCATGTTTTACCCGCCGCTTTATCTCTCTCGGGGCCCCGCGCGCGCGCTCGCGCATAACTAGCTCGCGTAATGGGTAATCGCGCGTAATGCCATAATGTCCGCTCGCTCTTACTCGCGCGCGAGCATTCCAAAAGAAGGAGCCGCGCCGGGGGAACTTTGTTTGAGCTGCATCGGCGCGGCGGCGGCCTTCACTTCTTTTTGCTTCTGGGCGGAGAGAGAGAGAGAGAGAGAGAGAGAGAGAGCAAGTGGTGTAAAAAGCCGCTTTTTCAGTTGTACGGATCGTGCAATAATTTAATTAGATTAGAAATTTACAGCGTTACCGACCGGGGAAAATATTCTAGATAGCCCGAGCATTCGATATATATATATATATACAAGAGTCGTTCGGTTACTGCCGGCTGTTCGAGGGTAATGGAGGCTGCTTACACGCGCGTATTTTCAGATAAGGATCGATATATTTTCGCGCGTATCCGAGCTCGAATCGACGCCGACGGAGAAAAAAAAAATCTCTCACCCGCGCGTTCGCAAATATTTCGTGCTCCAGATCCGCGCGCCGCTCCGAGCCGCGCGTATGCCTTAATAATTGCCGATCACCTTGAGGGCTGAGTTATTGTATCGCCTCAGAATGCGGCTCTAATACGGTAAATAATTCATCAATTTTTCAAAGCGCGGGGCGCCGCAGCGAATCGGGCCGAGTGGAAATTATGCGCGCGTTTCTCGCAATCGCGCGTTCCTTTTCTTCTCGCGCGGCGCGCACACCGCCGATATAAATTCGATTAAGGTCGATCGGCGTCGTTGCGCGGCTTCGCGAAATTTCCGCAAAGCTGCAAAGCGCCATCCACAGGCGATATCTCGCCGCGCGGCCACTGACAAATTCAAATTGCGCAAAAAGTCGCGCGCGCGCGCGGTTGCGCAGCTGCATGCAGCGGGCTCGATCGCGGATTAGCGCAACGGGTCGTCGTGTGACTCACGGCGCTCTTAATGGGGCCGACACCTTTTATCGCGCCGCGATTGACACTCGGTTAATTAGCGCGCACGCGGAAGAGACGGCCGAAAGTGACGAGGACCCGCATAAAAGACGAGAGAGCGGCTACAAAGGGGAGCTTTGTTTTCGACTCGCGCGAGAGGCACAAAGGAGTGAGTAAGATGATTCCGCGGCGAGAGACCTTGCCCGAGGCCGAGATAATTACACGAAAATGTGCACGTCGGCTTTATTTAGATGAGGTTTATTGATGGCGGCGATAAATAATAAGTAATCTCGCGTCTGTCGGGTGGGATTTTAATTTTCGTTCTGCTATTGAAATGGAAGCGTTTAATTGCAGAGGCTAATGGAGTGCGAGAATTACTTCGAAGCGCGTACATAGAAAAATCTCGTTTCAATGCTAAATATATGCACCGTCAACAAATAATTAAGTGCAGCACTGGAATGTCCGCGCGCGCGGGAAGATAATAAAAATTTTCATTCCAATTTTTGCTCGCCCGACGATTCGACGAGGCGAATTGTCGGCGAAGGATCGGCCTTATCGTTAAACGCCCGTCGAATAATTAACCCCGGCACTCGGAAAATCGCGAATTAAGTGACTCATTTTAATACATCGCATATTCCAGCGACTACTCGGGCTCTCCGCGCGGGCATTCCGCTTCGAAATAAAACTCCCGCTCGAACGACCTTTAACCATCAATATTCATGCCGTCCTAGGCGCCCCTAAGCCTCCCCGGAGATAAGCATCCTCCAGCGCGTCGCATAATGGAATGCCTCTACTCGGAAATTAGCGGCACCGGTCGCCCGAGCGAGAGAGAGAGAGAGAGAAAAAAAAGGAACGGCGCGTCCTTGTCGCGATAGATAACGCGATTCTCACGCGGGGGGAGGGAGGCTGAATATATCCCCCCCCCCCCCGTCCTCCGGGCAATTAACATATTTCAGCGCTGCGCTCGGATGACACACTTAGATCAATTAGTCACGCTTTTTCTACTCGCGCCCGTTAGACGATCTAATAAGACACGTCGATGCAAAACACCTAGAGCGCGCGCGCCAATTATTCGATCGCTATCTTATAAAGCCGCGCGCATCGATTATTCTCCGCGATGCTCATCGGCTGCTCTCCGCAGCTCTCCCTCCGCGCAGAACGGCGGCGGCGAGGGGGGTATTTCTCTTGCGAGATCGCGGATCTTTTCAGAGCTGCGACTGGCGCTGGCGCTTTTTCTCCCTTTCAGTTTTGGGGCGGATTTCGCAAGCTTCCAACCCATACGTTCGTTTGCATTGCTAATGGCCGCGATATTCGCAATGTGCCAAAGGAAATGATAATTCGTCCCGGCTTCCTATCCCGGTTGCATAAGGGAGCGCGCTAATTTAACGGCGATAAAAACTTTTTGCCCGCGCGCTTGCGACATATTGCCTCTGAATGTATCATTCATTTCTTTCGACGCGTTCATTCAGTCGCGCGCGCGCGGCGCACGCAGCCGCCGCCGGCCTTTCTAATTCCAATATGATCGGAGCCACGACAATGAGATCGACGTTTCGACGTATTCTAAATAAACGACGGATCGCAGTCGAGTTTCTTCGCTCAACTAGGCCGAAAAGCTTTCTTGGCCTTTCGTCACCGCCTCCGAGATATTGAGAAAGCAATGTCACCGGGAGGCTGATGCAACGCCAAAGTAATCCGAGCGATCCTGTGCCTCTAACGAATTCCAAATAAAATCGAACGCCGAGCCTCTCATCTTCCATTGAAATCGGGGCTAGAAAGGCAAATCCATAACCGCATCTCCTTATTCGAACAAAAAAAGGCGGCGCAACGCGGCTCTTTCGACACTCGGCGAGATCCTCTTTAATATTATAATCCTGCGCGTCTTCTCGGCCTGGGTAAGAAAAAAAAAAAAAAAAGAAAAAAAGGAAAAGACGTTGGAGTGTGACTCGTACCGCATTCCATTCGCGTTATTATCCGGCTCGCGGAGAGCTGCCTCGCGAGGACAATTAAACGTTCGAACGGCCGATAATCGCGGCAAAAAGCGGCGAGTTAGGGCGCGATAAAGGCCCGCGCGATTTTCCTAAACGTTACCTCGGAGAATTTTCTTCTCTCTCTCGCGCGCGCCGACAAAAGTTCCTCGAAGCTTTTTACGCTGCTTTTCACTTTCTTTCGGGCGCTCGCTCGAGCGTACAGTATTATCGGGGCTCGCGCATATATTCACTTTTCCCAGGCCTGCGAGCGGTCGAAAATCTTGTATTTACGGGCCAATAAGCAGCGGGTGTTCGAAAGAGGAAGATAGGGATTTTCTGCGCCGCGATATATTTACCGCCGGTAGTTATCGCTCTCGTAAAGTCACAGTACTAATCGACTAGTTGTACCCTCCTAATAAGCGCGAAGTAGCCTTTGCTCTCTTCTCTCTCTCTCTCTCTCGGCCGCTTGTTAAGCCTATTGGTATATATACCTGCGTATACACCGATAGTGTCTCTTTTGCTAAACGACGCCTTAAACGGGCCTCTTCATTTCTAGCCTCTCGAGGAGCAGAGATGAGAAAGGCCAATTCGCGCGAGTAAATTTTCATTAGATTAGCGGAAGGCGCGCTACGCGCCTCGTTCTGCGGAAACGTATGGAAAGATACACTCGATTAGCGGCGATTAAATTCACTTTTTCCCCGAAGCCGGTTTTTTATTGCTGTCTCTCGTTGAAAGTGCTGCGATAGAAAGTATAATTATCTTCTGCCGTAACGCCGGATTCTAGTTCATGAAAATAAGTAATTAGAATCATCGTTTAGACATCAGGAAGTACATTAGGCTTCGTCTGCGGGGCTTTGATGCAGGAAATATTTTGTGTTGTTCGAGTCAAAGGTGATTTAGAAATGTATCAATTCGATGTAAATTCATTTAGCAATGGTAATACAAGTAGATTTTACTTTCTAATTTTCATCTTACATAAAGCTGTAATTAAAAATTAAATAAGACGGCAGATTTATTAAATATATTAATTAAACGATTTTTTTTTCTTAAAGATTGCTACATGTTTACTTTACATTTTAATTAATTGAATAGGCATAGAAAAAGAGTAGTCTGCAGTTTTCTGCTTTAGGATGATTTTTTTATAATAAAGTAGTGTTATAATATTATTTGCGCATTCGAGAATTGCACTACTTTTTTTCTTAGATCGACATGAATTCTGACACAGTTTATTCCAATCACGATTTCACTTCAAGGTTTACTTACTCGAGATTACGTGCGTCATAATTTGCCAGCACATGCAAAATATTGCCTTGAAAATTCGCGGCGAACTTAAAATCGCGCGGCGCGCGGGGAAAATTGCGCTAAGCACCTTGCAATACCATTCAATCACGACGAGCGTAATTGCAATCCTCAGATCATTAAGATGAAAAGCTCCTCGTATTAATTAATTTCTCTTTACAATCATCCCGCGGCAATTTGACCGAGCCCGGGCAGCGGGGGGGAATGCGCATTTCCACATTTAGTTGCGTCGCGCCGGGTAATTGAATTTTCATTTTGAAAATTAATTACCAGTAAAGCCTGCGTGCTCCAGCTCTTCATTAACTGCTGGTCGCTGAAATTCTCTCTCCCTTTCGATATGGCGAACTTTCCGCGAGAGATCAGCGGCCCAGCAGAAGCAACAGCAGCGGCAGCAGCAGCAGCAGCATCGTGCGCAGCGCAGCTCGCTCGGGGAGAGAAAGAGACGGCCAATTACGATAATTACAATAGTAATTGCTCGCGCGAGAGCGAACTCGTCCGGGCTCGTATTAATCGCCGCTCGCGCGCCAAGTCCATTATGCCCCGGGAGTGTATTTATGCGGCAAGGATCGTCCCGGAAATCGGGGCCCCGACTCGCTCCGATTGATTGTTCGCGAATTTTACGCTCGGCCACCCGCCTGTCTCTTGATTAATATTTACACTTTGCACTTTACGCTCCGCGGATTGCTTTTTATCGGAGCGAGAGCGGCCGCTCCTTGTTGCTCCAATGGTCCAGAGGGCGAGGAGGCTGCGTCGTCTTGAGAGATGAATTGCAGTGAAAGTTTCGGGGGCGAGGAGAGGGAAGGAGTTTTTGGAAAGGAAATTAGATCGAAAGCAATTAGTAGGTGTAGGAAAGCATGAATTTCAATTTCGGCTTGACAGCTACGATTTATTTTTAAATTACAGATGGGGCACGGAGATAAATAGTTTCTTTTTCTATATATTAAAGAAATAGTGTTTCGCAAACATTGTAGAATTGTCCTCACCTTCGACACTCAATTACTTCGAGTATGGAAATTTATTAAATTTTCGAGGTCTGACATTGTCAGGTACAAAACCGATAAATTAACTATTGTTTCTCGCAATCTTTCCCTTCCATCTCCGAACGTTCTACCTGCAGCCGAAGCAAAAAAAAAGAGCGTCTCATCTCTCGGAACTTTCTTCTTCCCGCAATACCTCTTCTTCCTCTCCTCCAGATCCGAGATAAAGATTTATGAAAACCACGTCCACCAGAGTCACGAAATTGATTCGGCATACAATCGAGGGGTCACGTAGCTATCGGACGACAAAAAGCCTGTCTCTCTTTCTCTCTCTCTCTCTCTTGCTCAGCGTCGGAGACAATGAAAACGTCAAAAGAGAAATTTCGCCGCGACAGGACGGAGAGCGCGTGACAATGAACGCGTATCGAGAGATAAGGCCTCGTCCAAGGCGAGAGAATTCCACGCTCGCGATTCGCCGCCGATAACAATATATAAGCACACACTCGAAATCTCTCGCGGAGCAAATCGTGCGAAAAGTCGGTCGTGCGATTATTCACGCGGAAACGCGAAAAAAAGGGCAACGGCCGCCGGGAGGCGATCATTTCACTTTATACGTACGTATGTGAGCTGGCCTTCGCCGCTGCCGCCGCCACCGCCGCTGCGGCCTCAATGTGTAGCGGATGTGGGGGAGAACGAGAGCACGTACGGACGCAGGGCGAGTTTTTTTTCCGAGGCATTTGCGAAACATCGCAGTTGGAAGGATTGTTGCTTTTTTAGCTTCCATGGTGTACGTACGCCGCCGTTTGAAGAGAGTTGCGCAAGAGCGTTTGAAGGTGAGCATTCCGGCGAGCGTGACGGAAATGAATTTCGTGCGGTGCGACCTTTTCAATTTGGGCTGGAGGTAAAAAGCTTAATGCGGGCCAAGATCGTGAAAGAAACTTGAAAATTGGAGCATTTTATAAAGCGAGACTTGTTTAGAACTGACGGTCTTCCTCTCCTTTAATTTTCCTAGAATCGTCTCTTAACCGCCTTGCAACCTAACCTCTCCAACACCGGCTCGTTTTCCTTTTTCGCGTTCGTGCTATCAATAATCAAGTCCATGACAAGTCAATCATTGATTAAACGATTGGAGTTGTTCATCAGAATAAGCGCATTGGACCATTACACGTATGACCTGTGCCGCAAAACTGATGAAACAACTCAATATCGACAACCCAGATGTAGATTACTCGAGCGGGGGAATCGAAAGCGTCAGTCCCGGGAGCGCCAAATGACATACGGAGACAAGAGCTGCGATTAATAATAGGTGCAGTCGGCACGAGTGCTCATCCGGCTCTTACGTAGTTATTATCAGGCCAGCTGGTGCCCTCGCATCCCAGCATTTGCGTAGCCAGCGCGCGATTGCGGTCTATCCTCCCTTCCGCTCGCCCGCGGAGTCTCCTTCTCGCCCGGAGCCCGATCCGCTTCTTTTGTCGCGGCCTTCTTTTCCCTCTAAATTGTTGCTGCCAACCGCAGCGTCGAGAGAGGAGAGCTGCCTCTCTCTTGAAAGGGCTCCGCGCGTAGCCTCCGGTCATACCGGCGGACGTAATTCCACGGTGACAAAACGCCGGATTCGAATTTCGCCCGAAAAGGATTATATACTCTCGCGTCGGTGTAAGCTCGGAGGAGTAACAAGCCACCGCCCCGACACCTCGTATATCCAAGGGCATTCGCGCGGAGAAGCGATAATAAACGTCCGGGGCTCACGTGAGAAATAAAGGGAGCAAAAGAGCCTGCCGGGTAATGCGCTCTCTCCTCTTCTCCCTCCCCTAATGAATGCACGCCGTACGTCCTTCTAATTTTCCATCAAGTCGTTCATTGATACCGGCAGTGGGCGGATATGTATCGCACTCGTTTGTTATATATACTCGCTGCAGCGCCTTCCGCATTAAAATCGAGCGAAAAAAAATGCTCGCGGCGAAGAGTAGCTCGGGTCTAAGTATTACTTATACGGGGAGGGCTCTCCTCTCTCGACTCCCCTCTCATAATCCAGGCGTGCGCTGCCGCACGCACACAGTCACACGCCGCGAGAGACTCGATCAGCGTCGACGGCGGACGTTGATGATACGCAGACCAATAATTACAAGAGCGCGCTCGCACGAGAATAGGAATAAATGGCCAAAGGGCTGATGAGTTTCCTGGTAGATATCCGTTGCGTATATTCGCCCAAGAAGAGAGAGAGGGAGAGAGAGAGAGAGAAGGAGCTGGAATCCGGATGTTGGGCGGCAGAAGTTGGAAACATTTTCCATCGATCCTCGCTCGCGCTGCTCCGCTTTGTTCTTTGTCTTGTCTCTCGCGCTGCCCGCCTCTGGAACTTTGTGTCCGGTCAATTAGCCCCTCTGCACCGAGCGACGACACCGCGCCTCTCTTACACATCTATCTCGCTCTCTCTCTCTCTCTCTCTCGCGCGCGGCCACTTAGGAGAGAGAGCGCGGGTGTAGTCGATCCGCGAGTCGGACTTTGAAATCCAATCTAAACAATGCCTCCTTAATGAGCCGAGAGAGCTTAATGTGGGCCCCATGCGAACGTCGCCTTTTTGCTGACTTCCGTTACCCGAGAGTCTCCGGAGCAGCGGCACTTTGATATGGGAAAGAGAGCCGAGAGAGATGCTTTTTCTAACGAGGGAGGATATACTTTTATAGAAGTGTCGCGCGGACTTTCTTAATGTACTGTTACGCGCGCGCTGGGCTTTCTTTCCGCAGCGAAGCTCTCGGACAGTTTCCGCTAATGAATTTCTGCAAAAAAAGTCCCTCGTAGCTCGGATTTTACGTTCGGGGGCGAGCCTCCTCGGAGAGTGGATAGCATATTTAGGCTGCCTGTCGTGCATGCATATCCTTTGATTTACGTCTCGCATGCGGTTCCGGTATATTTCACCCGCGAAGTAGTTGCGTGCATCTTTGCTCGCATTAATTACGAAAATCGTTTCTTCGGCCGAACTGATTAACTCCCCCCCTTGGAACATTACAATAAATTACACTACGAGAGCGCGTCCACCTGCTCCACTGTCCTACTGGAGGCGCTCCTCAATTTTTCAATCTCCAAAGGAGCCTCGAACACGGGCAGACTTCCGTTAGCGAGAACAAATTGCACACATTTTAAAATTCCGCCCGGGGCTGTAGCAGCAGCGGCAGAAGCAGCAGCAGCAGCAGCAGCTCTCTTCGCGCAGAGCGGATATAAATGTAAAGGAGCGAGATCCTTTTGAGCCTCTCTCGCGTCGATTTTCAAATCCATCGCGTGCCTCGAGCGCCGTGCACACAGGTTCCTTCGAGAGAAAGACGGACAAGTGACGCGCCTCGACCCAGTCTCTTCTCTCCCGGCTGCAGTATATACACACAGCCGCGAGAAAGAAAGAGAGAAGAGCACAGCTGCCCGCGAAGGGAAGAGCGAACTTTCCGTTTCTCGGAACTCGGAAGGAGCAACAATTGCTCTGCTCCGCTCTCCTCTGTATCTATCTATAGCTATCTCTCCGGCGCTTATCTATTTCTCTCTCGTTCGGAGGATCTGCCGAGAGAGAGAGAGAGGAAGGGAGGGAGCGAGGAGAGGGGGGGGGGATGGAGAGAATAGAGCGAGAGAGGCGTACACGTTCAGTGCCAATTAAAATTTATCCAGACAATGCGGCCTACCCTCGGGCCTGCACCGTCTCTCTCTCCTTCGCGCCACGAGAGATTTTCGATCCTTGTTGGAGAGGATCGCGCGCGCGCGCGCGACCTTCCGTAGCCTTGAACGGATTCGAGCCTGACTTTCTCCCTCTCTCTCTCTCTCTCTCTCTTTCTCTCTCCGGCGCAGCTTTGTATTCACGTACGTGCACTCGCGAATCGCTTTGTCTTCGACTGTTGCCCTCCTTCTTTCGAGAAGCAGCCGAGAGAGGTGAGGAGAGAATTCATTTCGCGTAATGACGGGCTACGTCGTCCGGCTCATTTTTCGCCCTTCTTCCGAGGGTCTCTCTCTCTCTCTCTCGGTTTTCGTGCCCGGACTTCGGGAATTTAATTAAATTTAATTTAGTCCATCCGCGCGCTGCGTGAGAGACGCGAAGTGTGTGCGGGTCTAGGATGTGCCTCCTGACGAGGGGGTGCCGCTGCCGAGGGGCTTGACGGACGCGCGGCTCGGGCACGGCGAGCTTGATGGGATAATTTCATTTTCGGCTGATATTTTAAAGGATTGCTTAACTAGGCGAACGACGGGGCTGCGGATGTTATGAAACTCCGATTATCAAAATTTTAAGCGGGCGTTTAATGTTTTTCCTATATATAGATTTACGTAATACGTTCGTAAAAAGTATAAAGTACAATATTACGGTCGTGTTTTACGACTTTCTTAACAAATAGTGCAATTTATTGTTCTATGATGAAGCATCGAAGAATGTTAATAAAGAGTTTTTTCATTACAAGAGAACATTTAAAATTTTAATTTGTGCAACGATTGTGTAGATTTTTTAATGTTTTCGTTGCCGTTAGAAAAATATTCGTTTTATTAAAGAAGCCGTCTTCGTGCATACACCTCGAATCCCATTGTGTACAGTTTCTATTACAAATGATAGTCATGAATTACGAAACTTATACCGCTCGTTTAGACGAAAAAACCAGTGTAATACAATAATAGTTGCATCATAGGAGCTACCTATTTAAGCATTTAAATTACTCGACCTTTTAGAAAATTTCATTATTATGAAGCAAGCCATCGTCGTCGGTTAATCAAAAAATTACTAAAAGTTTAATAATTTAAAAGCCGAGCCAATTTCATGCTCAACCCAAATTACGATACGCTTAGATTTAAATCCTTTTGTATGCGCGACAATTTATCTCGCAGGTTATACTTTTCACTCATTGATAAATCAACCGTCCCCTTTCGTTCTCAATAAAGGGCCGAAGATAAGAAAGCAGAAAAAGCAGAATCTCTCGGCGCGGCCACATAATGCACTCGTAAGTGGGCCAAGCCTAAATTCAATCTCCTACATATGTCGGCCCGGACAGGCTCGAATCGATAACTCACGAAAATAAATTTCCTCTCTCCTCCTCCTCCTCCTCCGCCGAGAAAAGAAGAGCCGATCCTCCGAAAGTCGGTCGAGCCTACAAAGTAGGATAGCAAGCCTGCGCCTCTTACATATCGAGGACAGTTTGGCGTCTGAATAAGTTCGGTCCCGTCCGTTATGTGTATACACTTCTCTCTCTCTCTTTCTCTCTCGGCTCTCGCGTTGCGCAATAGAGAGTTTACGGTACTCGAGTCCGTCGATTTCGCTCCGCGCGATTTTTAACGCTCGCGCGGACATCCGTTAAAACGCGCCGACGTCGGCCGCGGCCAGATGACGGACCGCTTATTTTACGGGCGTCGGGCGCGAAATTCGCTCGGCGAACTTTTTTGTCGCGGCGTTCCGGTTTTGTGTACTTGCAGCCTCTCTGAAACGAGATGGAGTTTCGAGCTCGGCGTGCCGATAAAGCCGATTGATTGGATTTTGAAATGCGAAATTGTCGGGACAACGTGAATTAATTTGTTTCGATACAAATGATTTTTCAATCAAAACATTTCGCTTCTTCGGATCCATAAAATTCTCAGTAAATCGAACGATTGCAATTTACATTTTCAAATAAAAGCAAACAGTTCGACTTCGCTGTCAAAGACACTTTGGCAGCAAGCATAAGCAAGAAAAGTCAAGCACTCGAGACACTCTCGACGATTAATTTACTTAAGCGCAATGTCGTGCAGGAGCGACAACAACAGGGCAAAATTGATCGCTATCGAGAGGGGGGCAGTCGCCTCTCGAAAAGCAGCGCGCAAAGTAGAGAGAGAGAGAGAGAGAGAGAGAGATGCAACGGAACATCGATCGGAATCGCTTGTCTGACGCAATCGTTGCGAAAAGCGCGGCGAACGCTGATTCATACCAGTCGTCGTCTGAGGCTAACTGTACAGGGAGACTCGCGCGCGCGGGGAAACGTCTGTCGCTTTGGCCGCGAACCTCCGGCAACGGAGCGAGATTGAGATATTAGCCGCGCCGCGTCCAACTTGGGCTTTTTCCGCGTCGGGAATATGACGCTGATGGCGCGCTGATCGATCGACGCGCACCGACGTCGTCCTGGGATATTGTTCGGTCGAGCCGCGATTCACCTCGGGCTCTGCTCCGGGGGGGGAAGCGGCTAATCGATTACACGGGCCCATTTTACGGGGTCGATGCGGAGAGATGGTTTTTTTTTTTCGACGGCGCGTTTCCAGGTCGGGAAATTTTATTCAATTATCCGAGTTTGCGAAACTTTTGCTACTTTTAGATGTATTAATATGCACGGTAGCATTTCTCCATCTGCATACAATGATCTTGAGAATTTTCTATGAATCACATTTTCTTGGGGGTAGCATAAATTAAGTATTTTTAATGGGATATTTAATAGTTATTAAGTATTTTACTTAAAGAATCAGTAGGATAATAAGCTAACTCTTTGTATGTTTATTTTTATCATTATCAATAAAATATTTTGTACTAAAAACACAGAAAACTAATTATAATTTTTCTTTGTTCCAGGTGAGTACCGCGTCTTTGCGCCTTCATCTTCCGTAAGTTAAAGTTGTCCTAAAAACGTTACCCTGAATTCGCACAACTTTCTCCCCGATAGTATCTTACTCTTCGTTTCACCACTCCAATTTATTAATACTTAATCTCCCGAAATCAGTTTTATTAACGAATAAAAAGTGTCGGGAGTCCGCGGAAAATGCGAAATTATCCTCCAGCCCGACGGGATACTTATGCTAAATCATTATTTGATACCGCGAGGATCGAGCTCGGGGCTTTTTGCGAATTCCGCGCTAACGGCCGATCCGGACCGCGAAGAAAATTGATTAAAGTAAAGGGAAATTTCCGCGGTCTCTCGCGCCCCGCGCGACGCGAAGTTAACGCTCTACTTGGCTTCGCGCGAGAAATCACGAGACCGCATTCCCCTGCCTCTATTACGGCGATTGTCTCTCTCTCTCTCTCTCTCTCTCTCCTCCGCAGCCGTAAACTAATTCCTGCTTCTTTGTTTTTTTTTCCTCGTAATCGTGCGGGCCGCATTGTTACGCGCGCTCCGATATCGAGAAAAAGGAGTATATTTACGCCGCGGTCGTCGCGCGCCGCGGTTGTCCGGGCAGGAGAATTGCGCTAAGATCGCGTCGATTTTTGCGTCCGATTCAATTTGTTAATCGTAATTACGGCCTATTCAGATGGATTTTCGATAATAAATGAGAAATGACTCGTTTGACAGTCGAGCGTTGTACGAGAGCATTCGTATTATCATGAATCATTTAAATAAAGCCGTGACTCGTATAGATAACCGAGCCATTGTTGCCGATAAGTACTATAAATGGATACCTTTATGACAGTATGTGTCTGCGTTCGTGCTCCGATGAAAAAAAAAAAAAAATTTATAATACGTATAATTCTCGCAAAGATTTTATGGCATCAAATTGCACGATCAATAACACGGTAATAAATTGCGGCTTTGAATGATTGTCAGGCGCGACGCATATTAATCATAATTAAAACGTCGCCGTCTTTAAAAGAAAATTTATTCTAAAACATCCGAAAAAAGGTGTCTCTCGGCAATTATATGCCGATACCGTTTCCTTATAGCCTCTTAACCGTCCATTTAACGCGAAAAGTAATGGAATTTTTCCCGGCCATTGCGCCATCGATTGTCTTTCCTCCCAAAAAAGAGGCGCGCGGCGATAATTAAGACCCCTCCCCCAATAAAGCAGGGCACTACCGTAACTCCGGGGCTTCCGCGTGTCTTAAAATGCACATACGTCCGCGGTCATTATACCCGCCGAAATCCACATCGCTTTCCATCTTTGGCGGGCGCGTATACATAATGCATCCGCGGCGCGTGACACGTCGTTGCCTTTACGCTCTCGCGCTCGCGGAGCTTCGAGTCTAAAGAGCCGCGCGGCCCGGACTCGCGAGGCGCGCGCTCATAAACCACCCATTGTTCCTGGCCTCTTTGAGCGATATCGATTGTTCGAGCGGTAGCCGCGCCGGACTGACGTTGAAATTAATGGCGAGGTAATTGGAGAGCGCGCGTTAAAAATTAGCCGAGAAAAGAGAGAGAGAGAGGCAATGAAAATTAGCCCGCGTGACACGCGCCTTTTCCCTACACGGGGCCCGCTGCGTTGCATTGTGTTTGCTTATGCAAATTGCCGCCGCTATATATTGTTGTACGCGCGTTTCATTGTCGCGACTGATGAGCCTCGTATACCTTATTGCGCTAATCGATAATGCCGATGCCGAGCAAGCGGAGCTAATTTTGTAAGGTGAACGCTTAATTAACACCTGCTTGCGCGCCGCAGCTTTATTGGCTGCGATTTAGCGGTTTATTAACGCGTCGCTGACTTCTATTTCAGTTTTGGACTCGAGCCTGGCAATTTGTGCTTTGGTCATTGGGAGCTTTCGACGTGCCCCCCGGCGCATTGCAAAAGAGACGAGATTTTTTTTCGAAAAAGGAATTTGTTTGCCCATTAGCGTCTAAAAGGCCGCAATTCATACACTGTAAACGTAAAACCGTGGCGCGCCGTCGACGTTATTCCCCTCGTTAGAGATCGAAAAAAGAAAATTTAAATGGCCGCGAAGCAATTCGCCGCGCGGCTCTTTCCCCGATTTCTTAATTCCACCGGCGGCCTTTGGCGCGCGCCTCAAAAAATCCCCGGCAATTTTCCCTAAACGGCGATCGGTCGCCGGCGGCTGCGCAGCTCCTCGAGCCCGAAATTAAAAAAATTCCTCCGCCGAACACATTGGCCAACGCAATCCGCGGGGGCAAAACAGCGCCGGCTCGCTCGCTCTGCGGTTTCGGCAACTCCGAAACGCGGCGAAAAAAAAGGCGAGCAATTTTCCCATTTGTCCCAGTTAGCGCGGCGGGAAAGCGAAGGTCGCCGCCGGCTCGCAATATGCGGCTCTGCGGCTTTGAACGCCGCGCGCGGCGGCGGGTTCATCATCGGCGATTGCGCAGAGAGAGAGAGAGAGAGCTCTCGAGAGCTCTGCGCGGGGGGGAAAACTTGCACCCGGGCATCCTTGCGGCCTCGGATCGCGAGCGCAAAATCCAGGCGCAAGTTAAGAAACGACGTGGTATTTTAATTGATCGACGCTGATGAGCCGCTCGAATCGGGCCGGATTGATTAATCGGCTGATTGTGGAAAATAATTGAGACGGATTTATTCGCGCGAGAGGAGCGAACGAGCGGGTCGCTCTGGAAAATTCGAACACAATAAGCGGGCTCGCGCGTCGACAAGAGTGGCGCAACGGCAGAGACAGAAGCCGCCAATGAACCGCGGACATTAGCAAACTATATCGCCGCCCCGTCGAAGCGACGCGGGTTTCGATCTGCGGCCTGTCGGCGCAAAGCGGCCGCGTACCGACAACGGCGGAATATTATTTCTCTCGCCGTAAGCTGCATCCTTGAATCGAAGAAATCGGATGGATTAGTGCAATGCACCCTGGAGAACGTAATTATAGTCGGCGAGTGACGATTCGCTCGCGAAATTTCTCTCCGAGCGTCGAGTTGCGAAAGTATATTGTGCGCACCGAAGCCGCTACCGGCTTTTAGCGTCGAAAATTAAACGCAATTATACGTCCGTCGGCTTCAATTTTCCCCTTGCTTAACTCGCGTTTAATTACGATTGCGCGTCGTAAGAGCAGCGGCCTCAACTCGATAATTTCGCGCGGATTCGGGCTTTATTTGGCTCTCATCTCAATTTGCCTCGCGACCAGTCCCGTCGTCGTTCCCCTTTTCTTGCTGCGCGGATGTAAAGCGAGATCGGGCGTCGGTCGGGGGGGGAGGGATTACGCGATCTCGTTTTCATTAGTAAAACGTAACGATGCTAAGAGGCTCTCTCGGTGGTGTCCTCACCGAGAGCGCATTCCTTATCTCAGCGCGAGATCCGCTAGAATTAGGCTCCCCTTAAGCACAGGCTCTAATTAGAATCGCCGTGTGCCCGTATTTAAAGCGAATCTAGCCGGTGCACGACTCGCGAGAGAGAGAGAGAGAGAGAGTAAACGCAGGAGAGGTAGATGCGCGCGCGGGATACCGCGATGACTTCTTTTTGCCCTGAAATGATCGCTGATGTTTCGGCGCTGATTAGCCGGGGCATTTGTTGTGATTTGTTTGGGGAGCGATACGTAGCGAGATACGCGCGTATACGAGCTTCTTAGATCTTTGCAATTTGTGTCTTTAATTAGAGTGCTTTGTTAGAGATGTTCTTCCGTGAATTTTGCGCATCGCGCTAATCTCATTCATTTTTCTCGATTTATCTTGCCAAGTTCGAGCAATCTTTCGGGATCTTTAATTAAATGCTGCTTCTTTTCCCTCTTTAATTCTGAACAAATCTTTGCCTCGAACTGCGCGCACTCGAAGAGAGTCGACGCCGGACGAATCGATTCTCAAAAAAGAATTTCGCACCTCGAGTGTCTGCGTACCGGCAAAGCCCTTTTCAGCGCATTAGCGACGCTCGTTTGGCCAGCCCGATAACCATCTCGCCTCCAACCCTCTCGCCGAGGCGAACCCACGAGCTTTTATCGCGCGCATCGAATTGAATCATCGAAAAGAGTCGTTTTCCACGGCGGCGGCGGCGGCGACGGCGGCCGTTTTGATGGACGCGGAACGAGTTTTGCGATTCGCGATGTATACGCGCGTACTCACCTGCCGCGCGTCACGCCCCCGTCGATGGTCCATCTTCCCTCTTCGCGCTGCTATTTTCTTTTTATTCGGAGGTGCCGGGCGCGCGATGCGCTGCGGTTGGTCAGAGAGGCTCTTATCTGCGCTGGGAATCTATTGAAAATCAGCTTTTAATGCGCCGGGCTTCGGGTTTTTAACGTCGCGTTTTTGTCAAGCAAAAAGTGTTGGCCTATACGGTTTATGCTCGAACGACTCGATTTTAATATAAATTTCAATCATTTTTTCGAAAATTACGCGATATAAAGGTGCCTCATAAAATGGTAATGGCCGGGCAATAAAGTTTTTATCAAGCGTAAAAGTTATTCGCCGTTAATTAGTTGCGGCAGGACGGCTAATAAGCAAGTGCACAATATCGGCCTCGCTCTCGCTCGATATCCCCCGGCTCCGATGTCTGTCATCTCGCCGGAGTCGGCCGATTCGCACGCATCGCTTGCACTCGCGCTCTTATTTTCATCGAGATCGCCGCGTATATATATTCTCCTACATAGCTCGGAATCACTTTCGTTGCCCGTCCGTCCGTCCGTCCGTCGCGTCCGCGTCGGTCGCGCGCGGCGGAGCAGGACCGGCGTGAGAATGAAACGTCGATATCGGGGGAGAGAGAGAGAGAGAGAGAGAGGAAAAAAGGAAGCAATGCGTAACCGCATTAAAAAGCAATCGAAGCGCGGGCCCCGTGAGAGAGGCCCCGGATCGAAAGAAGTGACGAAAACACGGCGTAGGGAAGTAGCTCAAGGCCGCTCGCGGGGAGCCTCGAAGGCCAAGTGTAAAATCCGCGCCTAACGAGGAAGAGACTGAATGAAAGCCGGCCGCGGTCTCTTTCTTTCTCCGGCGGCGGGCAGGAAGTAGGTTATACGGTTGCGTCTACACACACGTAACGAGCAGGCCGCGTTATGCCTTCTTTCTCTCGCCGGTTATAGTCTTGAGCGGCCCTCTCTCTCTCTCTCTCTCTCTTGCCTGCCGAGAGAAAGTAATTAGAGATAGCCCGTAGTTTCCGCTCCGTTAAGTGTGCTCGCGCCGCCTAGCCGCGTCTCTCTGTGTGCACGCGTTCTTGCGCGCTCTGCGCCCGGCTCGCGGAAGCTAGTCTTCTTCTGCTTGTTCTTCCATTGTGAGCACCGCGAGCGCGAGAGAGTTTACGCTCGGCTTTTTTTTTCATCTAGGTTATTGGGTTTCGAGAGTCAGCGTTGTTCTAGGATGTAGGAGCGCCCGCGCCCGCTTGTTTCCTTCTCAATGGGCCTGCGTTTTAATGCGAGAGTCAGCGGAAATGAAGCGATCTCTTAAGTAACGATCCGTTTGTTTTCCGCCAACAATCGCAACGCTCGTCCTTTAACGGTTAAATTGTTCGATCTATTCGCCAGCTGAAATTCGTCGTGCCCCTAGACTGTCGCGTAGCACGTCAGCCTTAAGCCTCGGAGTATATATATACGAAGCGCGCAGCTTATAAAAACAGTTCCGCGCGGCGACACGTCTCAATTAGCATAAGCCGTTGCCCGAGACTCGTGCATTATAATGCCCTCGGAAGAGAAGAAGGCGAGGCTCCGCGCGTCCGCCTGTTGCAGATGAAAGCCGGAGAGAGAGAGAGAGAGAGAGACTCGATTTAGAGTCGGCTCTGCGGCTTCTCATTGTCCGCGCCCCTGACATTCGAAGAGGCTCTTCTGCGCTATCTAGTGCAATCCTCTTATACGCGCGATTCTTTCGCTCTCCGAGCGAGCTTCCTGCTATTTCCTTCTTTTTTTTTCGGGCCGTGTTTGTTTTGCGGTTTAATAGGATTGATTGTGGCTTTTGTCTGGCCCGGGGGAGATAAGAGTTTTACTTTGCGTAAAAATTTGAATACATATAGAGGAAGATTTTTCACGTTTTGAATAGAAATGGCGCTGACGACAGTGGAATTTTTAATTAACTGCGATAACCGTCGCTGCTTGTTTCTGCAGTATAAAGAGAAACGAAAGGAAGCCGAGAACTTTTCTTCTGAAAAATATGAGACAGCAACCGAGTTTGTCGCGATCAATTAAATTTTTCACCGCCGCTTGAATAAATTAAAACCCCTCTCTCAAACCCCATTCTCGCTCTCTCACAATTCCTCTGGCATTCTACAACCGGCACAAAGAATTTCTAATTACTTCAACACCTAATCCTCCCGAGCGCCCATAAATCGCATCTCCCACCCGAAAAAAAAGCCCGGCCAGCTAATTTATCTGCACAATCAAGATTCTATTATTCTCTTAGCGGCGCTCATCGTCCGTCCGATATATCCCGAGAGCTCGGCTCTCTCTCTCTCTCTCGCTCGGCAAAAACGCTCAACTTTGACTTCATTACAATGGCGGCGGCGTATGACATAAAAGCAATTACACTACTGCCTCTCGTCGTTTCCTGTTCGGCACCGCGATATACGGCCGCGCGCGGCCCGAGGCGCTGCAGGCGCTGGCTGGCTGGCTGGCCGGCTGGCGCGCGCCGCGACCCAAGCGTGATTTGTAGACGGACGATTCTTTCGACGCTCGGCGGAGTTCGCGATTTACGACGGAATACGCGAGAGAGCGCGAGGAAGAGCGAGGGGCGCCCCGACGATGCGAGATTTATTAATGGCGCAAGGGCTGAGGCAAAAATTTTCTGGCAGGAGCTCTCGCGCGCGGGGAGGTTAGCTGCCCGCCCGCGTTTTTTCGCGGCCGCTCGACAAGTGCGAGGTGGATCGGTTCGCCCGATATAGCGTTGTTATTGAAAAACAGGGGGTTTCGGCTGGAAATGCGGCTGTAAAGGTTTACTCGGGGTTATCGAGGTTGCAAAACGCTGGGAACGAAGGAAAAATTAGCCTCGCGTGAATCACACCGAAAAGAGGTGACTGGCGCGGTGACGCTGCGCAACGCTGATTTGTCCCTCTTAGAGAGATAATCGTCGGATTCGAAATTCTAATGATCGTCATTGGAATTACGCTGGAAAGCGAAAGCAATATAGAAGTTGGCTGAAAAAGCCTGGGGACATTTTCGTGGGTGCGGTTCATCTGTATATATAAATACTTTTACCCACTAGAGGACCAAAGAAACTATACTACAGCAATCGGCTTGCGAGTGAACGATAAAAATCTTGCCGGGGAAATAGGCCAGTTTGCTTGCAGCCGAACACAATTGGCTGCAGTCCGATCACGAGGAATTTCCGAATAGGCAAATTACGTATTAATCTTGAATTAGTAAAGTTTCTTTGTGCGGGACAAGAGGTAGTCGAAAGTTATTGATTGAAGTTAAATTGGGGTGGCGTTTCGACTCGAAAGATTATTTACTCGTGCTTTGTTTAGCCGAATTTCGCAAACTTTTCTAAAGATTAATAACCCAATAACTAAAACGTGAACGATCTGGGCCGCGTCCGGAGTCGTAACTGGTTCTGTTTGAATAAAATTTTCATATTCTGTAATAGGAGAAAATTAATAATTTCGGCGGTATTGTCATTACGCTCTAAAATACGAGGCTCCATTAATCATCGAGCATTCCTGAAACACATTCGAGGAACGGCGAATCGAGAGACTGCAGTGACGAAAAAATGCCGCGAGCGCTTGAAACGCGTGGGTTGGTTGTCTAATATACCAGTAGACGCCAAGCGAGCGCGCATTATTACAGAATTTATTTATCTCCATAAAATACCCATTAGATTTCTCCGCCGTCCCCGGGGCGAGAGATCAATACGAGTTCGGATATCCAACGGAGACATTCTTTGGCCGGCCAGTTAAAAAAAAAAAAAGAGGGGGGCCTCATCGGCCGGGGCAGGAAACCGCGCGCGCTCGAAACATAGGAAGCAGCGATCCGGCGGCTGAACTTTGTCGCCCGTCGCGGAGGAATTCAGCTGCGGGGCGATGCGTGGGCGCGGAGTGAAAGCCGCTCTGTTACTTAATACCCCGCGACAAAGCCAGACTCGGCCTCTCAGCGCGTGCGCGCACGCGCCTCGTGCCTGCCTGCGAGGATGTGTATAGGTGTACATAATACGATATCGCGCTCGATTTCCGCCTACGTCCGCAGGCCGTAGAATTCGGAGCTCCGGACGAAGGATCCGCGCGCGCGCGGCGGCCTTGGCGGCGAAATTACGTCCGGAGTCGAATTAGAGTGATATTCGACCTAGATCGATTTGCCGACGGGGTATTATGGCTGGATGATTGCCCGCTGATTATTATGGTTGCCGAGAGAGAGGTTTCAGGGGGGGGGGGACGGATCGACTCGGAGATTCGAGGTTTGCTTTCGGAGAAGGATATTCGCTTAGTGGGAAACTGGTGGAGGTTTTAATTTCGTCTCTTTGTTTTGTGGCGGATCGTTGTCAAGAATTGAAGATTTCAACGAGGTAGAAGTATATTATAATTGTCACCTAAAGAGCTATTGTGATAAATAACGAAGGATGCTTCATGAATGGCGATGGAGATTAGCTCGAAATCTAAAATTAACCATCTCGCGCACGGTTCATTCTAATGCACGTTCATCCCGCTCTCGTGGCGAGATTCGTCGAAAGCGCGGCGCTTCCGCGAAAAAGCTCTCGGCTCGCAAATTGAAATGAGCCGCGCGCGGGCCCGATTCGTACGTCGTATATACCCGACGACGAATCGATTTATCACCGGCGGCGACTCTCGGCGATGATTTAATCAGAGAATCGAGCTGAAAACGCTCTCTCAAGGCCCGTACAACGACGACAACAATCGCGCGCGAGCGAGCGACGTCGCGCCGCATATAAATCTCCCCCTCCGCGGGCCCGAGCGATATCCTTTCACCGTGGGCCCCGCGAGAGAGGATAGCCGATCTCGAGTCGATATTGTCGGCTCCGAGCGCCGCTATTTTTATCCCCGGAGCCCTTTCCTGGCGCGAGGATGTAGCCGCGCGCGGGAATTTGGGTCAGTTTTGGCGGCGATTGCGTTTCCTGCTCTGGAGCGGGGCTTTTCTTTTATTCCTCGCGGACTCGACGGGCACAGCTCGGCTTTTCACCTTGCTGTACCTGGATTTTTCGACAATCGTTTTAACGATAAGTACGAGAGCGCGCCGAGGAAATTCACTCGAAATGGAGATACGAGTTTTTTTAAACGACGAACGAGTCCTGCCTGACATTCCCAAGTACATCCAGCTTTTGCTCTTGTAATGCAGGAAGTCAGACGAAATTTCAAGGATATCAAGAGTTACCTTTCTTAAATGACTATTACGTGCATTACGTAACCTGCCGTCGATACGGTAATAAATAACGGCACCGAAATACGCGGCCTCCTCGTTTTATTAAAACATGATGACTCTCTGGGTCTTTGACCTCGTTAAAAATTCAGGATCGCGATAAATATCGGCCGACCTCTTAATTAAAACAAACTGAGCGTAAATCCCACTGGGTCCGATATTCATAAATTAAACACGAGCGGTCGAAGGGGAAATAAGAGAGAGGGAGAGAGACAATGTCCTCACGAAAACTGCAGCCGGCGAAGCGAGACCCCAAAAATCCGCACAGTTACACAGAGAGGATCGCGCCTAGGAGGTCACAAGAAGAGAGAGAGGAGGCTGGGAAGGCCAGCCGATTCTCACGCTGTTTATAAGGCTCGGCTCGCGATAGAATGAGAGGGAGAGAGAGAGAGAGAGAGAGCATCGGCGCAGAAAGTGAGTTGACGAGTTTCGGGTCACTAAACAGCGCCGCGAGCAGAGCAGCGGGCTTTATACGGTCTAGTTGCGGCTCGGCGCACAACCGTACGGTAAATCCTCCCGGGCGATCTATGAAAATGTCTCCCGCGGAAATTAACTGACACGCTGTTAAAGCGACGCGTCTTTTGTAGGACTCGCGCCAGCTGGGGATAAACGAGCGGGATCGAGAGCGCGAGCGGGTTTCGCTCTTTGCTGTTTAAGCTACGGAATCGACATAAATCCCGAGCAGATGCGGTATGATATAAGGCCCGCGAGCTGTTTACTGTGTATACGAGGCTTCTGCATCGCCTGATTTCAGCGCACTTTTTCTTTTCTTGAGAGCGAAGGTATTTCGTTAGCTTTTTAGGGTGATAATTTCCCGATTGCGAATTGCAGTCTATTGTTTCATTGATTTTTTTAAAGTGGAAGGTGATGATGCTGCTTTTTTATACAAAATTTTTGTTAGATAAGAACCAAACCTTATTCCCCTGGTAGAATTTCCAGCATTGAAAGTGACCAGGAAAATAGCTAATGGGTCGCGGTGAAACGCTTTTTTTCACATGATTTCTGTACTTCTCTATTTCTGTAATATGAAATATATCCTAACATAACAAGATAAGTTTTATCTCGTAAATACGTAAGAAATAATTCAACAATCGGTAAAATTCTCTTCTAGTATGCCATTGTGTGTAACGAGGTTGCATAGCCTTACTTTTTTAGAACATTTAGATTAGCTACTTAATACCTTAAAAATGGGTTAAAGCTTTTATTCTATCAAATGTTTATGTAAAAAAACGTTTCATGCTAGGAATTATATTCTAAAAAGGTTAGCTCGTTCCTACCTAATCTTTTCTTCTGCTACCTATTTCCTAGGTAAGAAATGTTTTCCATTTCTACCGGGGCATTGTTAAGACCATGAAAAAAAGCGTTACATCAAAGTTAGTTAGGAATTAAAAATACCTATTTTAAAGGTTTTACATTTGAAAATACTTTATAAACAGGTATTTAATTTTTTTCATCTCTACCAGGGTCGCACTGTTTTACATATAAATCGTTAAATCTTCAAAAAAAAGAATTTTCTAGTCTTCCCCGATCGTAGAAACAAGAATTCCAGCGGGATTCTCAAAAACAAAAAATAGAATCAGTTGATTCGATTCGGGGATAAATATAAAGATAATTACCGATTTAATAAATTTCGACTTGCAAATAATATAGCCCAAGCATTCGGTCGTCACCAAACTAGCTTCGGGCCAAATTAAACGTCCGATTCGCCGAAAATTCACACCCCGCCAACTCGCATCTCTCGTCCGGCAAGCGAGGCACACACGCGATCGTACGTCTAACCGAATCGGCAGCATCATCATCCCTACGGAGGTGGTCCCTTTTCTCTCTCCTCGCCTCGGCCCCAAAATAAAATATGCAAATTGGAGCTCTGTCGTTCCTCGAGCAGCCCCTTCGGTTCCCTCGGATTTTATTAACGCGTCTATGTTTTTCTTGTATACGTATTTGCGTGTAATATATATAGGTATATAGGCGTCACACGGACTCTCGGCGTTTTCGTTCTTGCTGCTTTTTTCAAATTGGGCTGTCTTGAATTGCTTCTTTTCAGACACGAGAGGAAACACCCTTAGGCTCCTCTCAACCATTTTTACTTGGCCTTTGTATCATTACCAATATTTGCTTTGCGTGAGTGATTTTCAGAGTTTGAATCAGCACGCGAATCTTGGGGTTTTAAGTGAGGCCACTTTTTGTTTCGTCTTTGATTGATTTAACTGGATTGTCCATCATTGGGATCAAGTGCACGGAGCTAAAAAAAAAAACATTTTAAATTATAGACGCATGCTTACATATCATTGACGCGTTTTGTCAAAACTAATTTTGACGTATGCACGATTAATTAGCTTGAGAGTGCACTGATGTATACTTTGAATAAAAACTGTAAATACATGCTCCAGTTTATTACTACCGTAAAAGCCTTTTCCGACTTTTAGTACCTCCGCCGTATAATCGATAAAGTCTTACAATATTAACTAAAAATCTTTAAGTATTACGCAATGGTCGCCCGTAAAAGCGAGCTAAACTTTCTTGGAAAGCCCTCTTTTACGATAACGCAGCGCGCAGCTTGGCGCGCCAAATAATTATCATCGAAATTACCGAGATTTAGGAATTTTATTGCATAACTGTCCCGGCCCTTGCGTCACACGGCGTCCGCGATACAAAGAGGAGGAGGAGGGGGGCGTTTTCGAAGCTCTCGCGGGGCAATATAAAACCGGCGGCGAAATCCGTTGCTTCTGCCGTGTGCCTCCTCCTCGGTAATCGAGAGTCGCGCCTCGGCGCGTGCAGAATCGCGAGCGCGGAGGAGCCTGGACGGGCTCGGGCCATGTATGGCAGCTTGTTTTATGCCGCGCGAGCGCTACACTTACGTCGCCCGAGACCGCGACGGATTGCGGTTCCTCCTTGGCCTTCGGAGAGTTTCTTCTTCCGAGCCGCCCCTCCGAGCGCGCGTATTGGCATTTTATTTTCTTCTCGCGCGCGCGGCTCTGGAATTCCTCGGCTATTCGCGGCTGTGTCTTTCGCTGCGCACGGAGAGAACGCGCTCCTTTTTTCGCGACAATTTTATTCGATGAAAGCGTTATAATTTTGGGCGTTGATAAATTATATTATCGAAGCGAATCGAATTTCTGCTTTGGCGATCGCAACTGTTTTCATTCGGAAGCGTGACCAGTTTAATCGGTTTCTCAACGATTAACAGGATTAACATTTTTCCCGCTCGACGCCTTTCCCAGATCCGTAATTACTCCTCGCAGAAAACTAGCACGTGCTAAACTGCTACCGGGAATCCTTTAGATAAGCTCGATCAATTGAAAAATAAAACTCTCGTATAAACAAATCCTCAGCGCTGAATGTAATAAATCTCCAGACAATCGAGCGCGTTGCGGCATCGATAAGCCTCTCCCCGGCATCCTCTAGTCCTGGAATAGAAAAGCCATCAATCTTCCCTGGCGAATACCGCCGGCGTCTCTTAGAAAATCCTCCGCCTCGGGGGATTCCTCGCCGCCGCCGCCGCCGCAGTCGCGCGAAATTATAACGTTCGCCGTAAAATCTCGATCTGTAATTGTTTCGCGCACACGCCGCGCGACGCGCTTTCGTAATTGCTTGTTTTTCTCGGCAGCTCTCGCTGCCGCTGCCGCCGCTGCTGCTGCCGGGCAGAAGGCGCGCACGCACGTGCGATCTGCGCGCGGGGAAATAATGCCCGCCGCCGCCGCAACATTGATCATAGACAATTTTCCGATTCGTCACCGCGATATCCGCACATTGCTCGCGTAATTCAGAGGCTCCGGCTTCCGATGGCCTCTTCTTTCTTTTTTTTTTTCCGCGGCGCCGCTCGTGCCGATCGCCGGGATTGTTGCATTGTGGGAACATTTTTTTCGGATATCTCCGCGCGACTTTTCAGCTGGACTCGCCGCGTGGGAAGATCGTCGCGTAATTCTCCGCGAGACTTGTACTCTCTCGCGTTTTATCGTGGCGTTTGCACAATTGAACTGTTTATTAATTACTATGCTAATACTTTACGGGCTTCGCGAGCTCGGCGCCTTTTTTTCCTTCGACAATTAGCGGAATTATCAAATTCCAATGTCATCATTGTAAGCACTACTGTGCAGAGCTGTTCTCGGTGCGCAAATGCACGCTGGCTTATAATCGCGTGTTTACGCCAGTCGCCTCCTCGGGATTATGCGTGCATGAATTATACATCGGATGCCGTGTGTGTGATCGTTTGTAAATACAATCGTCCTTATACTCTTTTGCGTCGCTCCGACGGTGAGGAGAGAAAAATCTCGGTCGAAGTGTCGCAAGCGGATCTCTTCCAGGCACACGATTTGTAATTCAATAAAATTTGATTTACCGCCTCGTGAAAACGATCAATTTCGATAATTTGCAGCCGCGATCCGAGCCGCGAAGCGGGCAATTAAAATAAGCGAGTTTTAATTTTTATCGGCGCAGTTATAAGGGAATCAGCGCGCGCATTCTGCGTTTCTCCGCGGCGCGCGGACGAAAAAAAGTAAACGACTTTCCAGAACGGAGTTAATCTCCACGAAAAGAGCAGCCCCGGCTCGCAATTATTGCGCTAATCACCTCTCCCCGGCCCCCTTTGCCGGATCCTCACTCTTATTTTCTTCGGTGCCTCGGCGCACCGACATTCGAATCGAATTAACATCCCGCGCGCGGATATATGAACGCGCGCGCGCGCGCGCATAATTAGCCCCCTTGTTAAAAGCCCTGAAAAGAGCAGGCGCGCGCGATCTCGGGCGTTTAAGCGAAAGCGCTTTTCCACGGACACGCGGCGCGGGTCAATATACCACTCGCGCGCCAAGAGTTCAAGGCACTCTTTTTTCCTCGGGTCCGAGTCGCCGGGAAGGATGGTATACGAACGCGTCGTTTAAGCGTTTCCTCGAGTTTACCTCGACGAATCAAGCACCGAGAGAGGAGAGAGTTGGAAAAGACTCCTTGACCTTCGGCCGGTGTGCTGCGGTCGTGGCGCCTCTGCATCTTTTCCTGTCTTCCGAAGCGAGTGGCGAGCTGAGTGTTTTCACTTGTATCCACTCGAACGGCTGCGTAATTTATAGGATTAAATAATATTGAATATTCGAGTGTCGCGGCTTCTTGGGGCGAGTCTTTGAATTTTCAACGGAGATATAAGTATTTAATTATTTGTTTATCCGCCGATTTCGCTTCGGTTTTATTAATCGAAATTTCAAAATATTTAAATCGCTGGTTAAAATAAATCCGACAAATAGCCAATTTACTTTAGCAGCATTTATTACAAGTTATAGTCATTAAGGCTGTCTGGTGTAAAATAATTTTAGATAAACGCGTGAAAAGTATTTATTAAAATTACACAACTAACGATCGTGTCAATGAAAAGATAATTTACAAACGATTTTCCTCTCACGCGGTCCAGCAGCAATTATCTCAATTACATAAAACTCCAAGAAAATTGAAAACTCATGTAAATTCATGCAAGTACGGCTCCTACACGCGCGGACACCCAAGCCCCCTCCTCGGTCTCCAATTTCCCAGGCTCGTCTCGTGTGAAATTACGCGAAAAAGCCCGATATATCCGAAAGCTCGCGGCGCGGGGCCGCGAAAAATCGGCGGCGTCCCGCTGCTCCTCGGGGGACTTTATATCAATTAAAGATTGCATTTGCCGGTTCGGAGGGGGCCCGCGGATTTATAGCGGCTCTCGAGAGCGAGAGCAACGGTTGTACCCGCCGACCCTGTATATACATCTCCTTGTACGTTCGCGTTAATAAGCTTCACGTAGTTTCGGATTTACTGCATGCGCGCGCGAGGCTCTCTCTCTCTCTCTCCCGCCGGGGGTATAAAAAAAAAAAGGCCCGCGGACCGTTTTCCACAGATCCTTGCGCCGCCGCGCGCACACCCTGACCTTTGGAGGAGGCCGCGGCTATATGCTACATACGCGCCTGCAGTTTACGCCGCCATATCGGGGCAAAGAGTGCGCGCGAGAGGAGAGAGCCTTCCTTGATTACATTACGCCTCGTTCTCAAGCTGCTTTTCCTCCTCTCCCGCGGAGATTCCCCGATTTTCGCACGCCGCGCTCGTTAGACGCCGGTTTTTCACTTTGACGAAGGTCGCCCGAAGGGGGGGGGGGGGGGGGAGCCGTGTAGCCGAGCAGGGCTTTTGAGAAATTAGCGGCGGTAACATTCGTTTTGGCGGCGGCGTCGGCCGGTCTGGAAAACATTTGCTCTACAGTTAGGGATATTTATTTATGGATATTGCTTGTACGGTGTAACTCCGATGCTTGTAAACTGTTTATTAAGGAAAATATTATACTTGTTCAGGATGTTTCCGCAATTTTTGAGAAATACAAATTTAGTATCGCAGTAAGCTAAAGCAAGCAGATCGCTAATGGAGAGTTACAGGCGCTCGCAAATATGAAAGGAAAAATCAGGCTCGATAAAATCCCCATTAAGCAATCAGTCGAATCAAAGCATCGCTCAAACGATCCTCGAATTCAGCTCGGAGGAGGAGGAGGGAAGCTTCGCTTCTTATTCGGCTGCCGCAGTTGTTGGCATCACGCTCGGCGATCCTAATGGAGACGCTAAGCAGATTAGACGGCCGATTGCCGACTCTCTCTCTCTCTCTCTCTCTTTCTCTCCTCGCCGCTATTTTCTCGGCGGGTCCGCGTGCGGAAAGGCGATTTCCGTGATATTTCGCGCGGAGAGAAGTACGTATACGCAAAATCGCGTGACCGGCCGCAGTGCAGTAATCGTTAAGCTCCTCTCTCCCTCTCTTTTCTCTCTCTATATGTACTCCTCGCTCGTTTCCGTTGGCGCGCGCCGATTCAGTCGCCGATTGGCGCGCTTGCGTAATTCCGTTAAAGGTGGCTTAACGATACGATACAATTTATCCTGTCGCCCGACGCTTGACTGCTTTATTTCCCCCCGGCGGGTGGAAGCGGAGGTGGGAGCCGGAGAGAAAAGTTCGGATGGAAACTCACCGGTTGTTGGGGTGACCTTCGGCTCGAGAAGTGGAGTTTCGTCGGTGACGAGTTCGGAGATAAAATTTTGAATGAAAAAATTAAATTGAAAAGTATTTCCGAGAAAATAGCGATCGAGAGAAGGCTCGTTCCCCGAAGCTTGATTCCGTCCAACATTTTGCATACGTATCGCTCCTTTTGGAGATGGCAAACTTTTGAATTTTATCATTTCCGCGGTGATGTTATCTAATCCTAAAATATGCCACGATTAAAATGGAACACTCCTTTCCTTTTCTGTCTGATTTGAAAATACCCGATCATAAGAAAGATAGCATTAATCGTAAATTTTGGATCGCGTTTCACGGCGGAATGTCATTAAACTGGTTTAAAAAAAAGAAAAAAGAAAAAAGTCTCAAAATCTATTCAAGTTCCCGAAGCGGTAATCTATCACGAGGGCGTCCGAAAACCGCGAACGGAGCCTTCCTCCTCCTCGGCGAGGCTCGTCTCCCTCGTCTGTAATGTATACACGAGCGAATGGTCGAAAGGTTTCTGCCGTGCGTAAGGTCTTTCTCGCACGCGAGCGAATATCCCTTCGCCCTATTCGCGTCTCTGGAAGATCGAATAACGAGTTTTCTCTCCTGGCCGGCTGCAGTGGCAGCTCCTCTCTCCCTCTCTCTCTCTCTCTCTCTCTCTCCTTCGGGCTTTACGGTAAAAACTAGTTTCGCCTCGGCGCGAGCGTCGAGTGTATATAAGTGCGTGTGTGCGTGCGCGTCTATTCCAGTCCGTCACACGCGCGGCGCTATCTCGCGGATGCGTCTCGCGTGCGAGCAGCCTCTAATTTCGCCGGTTTTCTAAGGATATATACTCCCTCGTCGATATCGTCGCAGAGCCGCGGCTGCTGCATCTGTAATTGTTGCCGTAATAATCGATGCCGAGAGAGAGAGAGGCCGCGGTAATTATTTCGGGCCGATCGGGAAACGCGATTGCCGCGGTTATTTTTAGGGGATTAATTAGCTTTCGCTAGGCGACGTTAATTTTACAAGTATATGAAAATTGCACGTTTCCAAATGGCTCTCTCTCTCTCGTACCGCGGATTAATTCTGAAAAGCGCGCGGATTTTCCAGCGAGAAATAAGTGAATTATAATTACAGCGCTCGATATCAACTCTCCGAGGAACTTTCCATAGTTGCCTCCTTACTTTTTAATAAACAGCCCGCGAGCGTACAGTTATAACCTAAGCAAAAAGTCCGCACCCTCGTCCCGGGATGACCGTTAAATTTCACTCTAATTTATACCGGGGCTCCGAGGAGGCGGAGGGGGGGATCGAGAAATTGCCTCGATATAAAGTATCAATTAGCCTCCCGGAAAAATTGTCAAGCGATTAGGCCTGCGCGTATATATCGACTCGCTTAGGTAGGTATAACATCGACGGGGCCCCTCATCTCATATTAATTGTTTTATCTTTTATTTACAGGTAAGTCATTTACCGCGCGCGGCTTGGCCAGGAGAGAGAGAGAGAGAGAGAGAGAGAGATTATACCGTTACGGGCCGAAGGCCGAAGGTCGAAGATGCATCTCCGCGGCGGAGCGTAAGCACGACATCGATTAACATTCTTTTCGAGCCCGGCGAGCCCCGAACTATCTCACGCTCGCGTGCCCGACGCGCGCGTCTATTTTAAACGCGTCGCGCTTTTATCTCCATCTGCAGAGAGAGAGAGAGAGAGAGAGAGAGAGCCAAGCACACACACCTCGCCGAAGCCGCGGGAGCTTTACGGGCGCGTACCTCGCAAATCTGTCGCCCGCGCCGCGAGCCGTTACCCTATACGCCGGGATGGCTCGGCACTTTCTTTTCAGGCTTTTTAGCGCCGTGCGTGCCTGTCCCAAGCCGCTGCCGATCTGCACCGAGGCTGCATTAATAATCGCATCCACTGCAGGCGTGGGTCTCTCGAGAGTCTCTTTGCTCGACGCTCCGAGAGAGAGAGAGAGAGAGATCTTTTCAGGAGTAACGGGTCGCCGCTGTTTTTCCTTCACTTTTACGAGAGCGTGCAGAGAGTCGCTCGAATAATTACGAGCTTCACTTTTTTCGGTTGCTCGGATTTTTTGAAAAATTTTTTCCGCCCTGCTGGTTTTTAATGCGCGCTCGGGAATCGTAAAGTATCCCGTGCCGACGATAGCGAAAGAGAGCGCACCGTTCTTTTTCCGCATAAAATACGTATAAAATTAACATTCATTCGAGAGCCGGCGCGCTGTCCCGTCCGCGTCAGCGCTCCCCTTTATCTCCAGAAAACGAAAGTCGAAGCTTTATCTGTTCCCCCGCCGCGCCGATGGGCAATCGATTCCGCTGAAACGGCCGATTCGCGGAAAAACAAGCTCCGCGCATTATCGGAAACAAAGCGATACGCAAAACCAGAATCCATCTCGAGTTGCAGAAAAGAAGCGGCGACGGCGGCGGTGCGGCGACAATCGACCAAAAAAAAAAACTCTCGAAAGCCCCAAGGTCGTAATTCCATCCGAATTTGCGGTCTCTCGCATGACGCAACGGGGAATTTTTGCGAGAAAACGATACAGCGAAATAATCCGCGGATTAGCGGTACATCGCGTCGCCCGGTTTTTATGCGCTCTCCTCCGCGTGTCGCCGCGAGAGAGAGAGAGAGAGCTGCGTAGGTGTCTGCTCGCGCGCCGACCATTCTTCGGCGATAAATTTTGCCGGACTTTCTAGAGCGCCTGGCGGTTGGCTCTTGCGCCTTTTTTACGAGCGTTCCCGTGTAAGTTCGGCGTGGATTCCTCGGCGTTATTCGACGCTGGAATTTCGCGCTTATCGATTGCTTCTCTAATTAAATTCAACGCCGAGTTTCTGCGCCAAAGCAGCGTTTTTATACATGTATATACTTGAAAGCGGCGATTATTTCCTAAAAAAAAAAAAAAAAATGTATCCACGTCGGCGGGCGAAATGGTGCAAGCCTGAAAGAAAGTATATAGAGTCAACACGCAGCTTTGCCGGATAATCGTAAAAATGAAATAGCTCTCGGGGTAATAACCGTACCCCCCCGAGTAATATTCCGCAGTGACGTCTTTCCCGGCGAGAACGTGAAATTATGCTCGTCGGCCAGGCCGATGACACCGCTCCGACGGCTCCACCCTCCAAAAAGGAGACGGCGCAAAAAGTTGGCGCCTATCAATAAATTAAGCTCGCGGCCGAGGTCGCGCGCAGAAAACAGACAACTCCGTGGGGCGCATTTGCATGGCGCCTCAAAGCTCGCTCGCTCGCGCGCGCCGGGAGCCCCATTAAATTGTCCGTCAGCATCTCGCTTTGCGCCTTGTGTCCACAGCGCATAATTGCCTTTTCAATAATACAGCGTTTAAAGGGATCGGATAGAAATCAGCCGGCGGTCATACAGGCTGTTGCGCAAGCTTTTTTATTTATAATCTAGCGCACCGCAGCGCGAGATATCTTTTCGCGGCGAAAAGTGAAAACGCTCGTTCGCTCGCGCGCTCGTCGATCTGTCGAGCGCCGGGGCTCGTAATTAATGCGCGACGAGAGCCCCGACGGCTATTGCAAAAGTTGGCCGTTTTCCAGAAAAATGGGTATGCGCGCGGCGGCGACGGCAGGCCGCCGCCGCCGCCGCCGTGTAATTAAGCGGGCGGCGATTTTTCCACGTCTTTTTGCGGCGCGCGTATAGCCGAGCGCGCCGGGGAAGGTGTTAAGAAACGTTTAGCCGAATGAATAATTAAAAGGGTGAAGTTGAATTTCGTTCGCGCTCGCGCGCGTATTTATAGCGCTAACCGCTGAATGATTAGCCGCTGACTAGCTGGTTTGTAGTCCAATTAACAAGTCACTGATCTTCGGAATAATAACGCGATTCTATTTTTATGCATCGCGTATTCCTTTTTCCTTGTGCGTTTTGCGCTTTTTGCCGTGCCGCGAAGCGTTTCGAAAGCCAGTTTCTTTTATTGCAAACGAGCAACAAAGCAATTCTCGAAGGATTCCTCGAACCGCATTGTGATTTGGGACAGTTTTAATTCGACGACTTCGCTTCCTTCTGGCAGGCACCAGAAAATTAGCATCTTTTTTCCGTCACGCCCTTCGTAAGTCAAAGATGCAGCTCGAATGTGAGCCATCTCGCCGTTACGAACGAACGACGCGCGTCCCTTTATACGAATGAAAAATGCATTTTTCGAACAAAGGCGTTTCCTCGTAAGATGCTATCGGGCGCAATGACGTGTATCCTTTCCATTAAACGTGTATGTATATGAGCCGCGGCCACCCGCTGACTTCGAAAGATCGTTTTCGACTCGGATCCGATCAACACGCCCATTTGCGCCTCTGTCGTCTTAATTTCTCTCGCCTCGATTCGAGACTGTCTTGTTTGTTTGGAGACGCACGAGTCGAGTGCATATATGAATTACTTTGGTAAAAAAAAGAAGGTTGGGCGCTCGTTGTGCGATTTGCTTAAATGATTAATGATCATTTCGCGAATTATCGTATGAAACGCTTTTGTAAAATAAATATAATTTGCATCTCGAGAGTTGGAGAACATTTTCGACCATAAAAGTATGTTTATAATCTAGACGTACAAATAAATTGGTTGAATGCAGAGCATAATTTTTAACGAATATCTTTATTAGAGCAACTCTTAATTTATACGTTTTATATTATAGAGTTTAAATATGATTTACACTTTACAACTGAATTAACGTAGCACGGCGCGCAGAGTAAAATAGTAAACGTCAAATCATTACAAATAATTTAAAAATTGCACAAGTGGCTTAATTAAAGTTTATTTACGTTTTACTCCAATTTCTTTTCGGCCGGCGCAACAAATTTTCTGAAAGAAAGCACATATAATTCACCTCTCCCCGCTCGCGCGCGAATGATAAATATACAAACTCTCAAAAGAAAAACTCGCCCCAATAACTCACGCATTCGGGCAATTAACGCAACAATTTAGCGCTCGAAATTCGGCCCGTCGGCCGATAATTCATCCGGTTAACAAAGTTCGCGGGGAGAGTTAATAAATCGCGAGGCGCGACGTATCTCACGCACATCGCCCAAAATTATGTCCTTTCGGCGCGGCTAATTTTCATGATGAACGGAGGGTCTACCCGCCTCGCCGAGCCGCGAGGCCGACTCGTTTCTAAATCGGATAAGCGCCCGCGCGCGCGGCTTGACGTATAACTCAGGAGGGACGAGACCGAGGTGGGAAGAATTAAAGAAGGCGCGAGAGGTATTAAGCCGAGGGGATAATAGGATCCGCGCGCCGGCATTTTTGTCCCGCCTGGCAATTTAGCGTGCATTAAAGCGACATATTAGCCGTCGTTTAGGGCCCCGAGATGAGCGCGCCGTATTTATCAATTTCGTCCGTCCTCTCTTTTTCCTCATTATTCATCGGTGTGCATTTCAAGAAAACCGTCTACAAATAGTCCGGAAAATTGGCCGCACTCCGGCAGAAGCTTCCTCGTAGACCTTTTACGCCCGTGTTCCGCGAACTCTAAAGCTTTACTGCCCGGGACTTTAAAGTTTTCCGGAAAAGATCGCGCCGCCGACCAATATATATATATCCTACTATGCATAATGCCGTCCCATTTGCTAAAAATCTTGGGTCGCTCGATTTCCGCGAAGCGTCGTATGTTAATTTCGCGGCGTCCCTCGCGAATTTTCGCGGAAGACGTCGGAAGGTTGTAATTAAAAAAATTGCCGGGCCGCCGCGTCGCCGCGCATTTTATTCAATAACCGAAAAGGAATAGCAAAAGCTCGCGGCGCCGCTTATCTCGATTGGCGAGAGAGAGAGAGGGTTCGATCACCCAAAAGTGGCCGGTTCGATGAACCCGAGGAGGCGGCGGGGGGAAAAGGGCTGCGGGCGCGTGGAAGGGACTTTAAATCACGAGGGGGTATATAATGTCGACGAATTTTTAGATTGAAAAAATTCCTCGCGGCTCTTTTTAGCGATGCGGGTTATTTAATCGATGCCCGAATCTCCCTCTCTCGCGTTCGAGAGCTCACCTTCGAGGCAAGTATTTACGAATTTTGATTTATAGTAATTGCTCTTTTAGGCGCGCCTTTAATAAAAGTGCGTCTCCCTCGAAAATTGCTCTCCCCGGCACTTGGAGCAAACGCTCGAAGTACTTAAAAAAAAAAAAAAAAAAACAAATCGCTTTCGTCATCGAATTCTTATTTCAACTACGTTTTTCAGCGTGGTTCGCTAAAGTTTGCCAAAGGCTTACTCAGCTCGGCGATTCTCGTTCGAGTAACCGTTCGAAATCCGGAATTTTCTGCCTGGCTTTTCATTGATCCGCTCCGTCCGTCAAACTCCCGTTCCTACTGCGGCTTGCAAAATTTTCGACTCTCTCGACTCCGACATAGTTAAACTCCTGCCGATTTTTCGCCCGATACCTCGTCGATTTTGCAATCCGATCGGGACTCTCCTCCTGCTTAGGGCCCGATATTACGAAATAACGTAGAATTTTCAACTTTATAAGCGTGCGAGTACAAGTTTGAACGGTGAAAAGCAGGCTCTGCACGTCGAGGAGGAGGAAAGAGAGGGAGAGTAAGTATATCGAGTGGTCTCATCTTTCTCGGCATTAAACTGCGAGAGAGCGGCTTCTTCTCTCTCCTTCTGCGGCTCTTACTTTTTATTTTCTCCTCCCTGCCTCCTTCTTCTTCTGCCTCGGTCGGTGTTCTCCCCTGACCGGTTTTTAATACGTTCGCTCTCCTCGAGCAGCGCGCGCGCGCGCGAGTCTCCTCTCGGCTCCGATCTTCGCTCCTCTCGCTCCGCGCGCCTATCGCTCTCTCTCTCTCTCTCCTCCCTTTTCGGCGACAATTAATCCTTGATTTAATTTATTTCATTCGCGGCGATAGCTCATTTAATGTTTGCTTTTATGCCGCGCGAGATTATCTCGTACGGGGCGTATATGACGCCGAGTCGATTCTTTATCGATTTTATTGGATCGCCCCGAGCTGCTGCGGCTGCAGCTGAGAAAATAAAAATCCCCCCCCCCCCCCCCCCCCGGGGAAATGCGCGCTCCGACTTTATTTTCAGTCGTAAAGTCGCTGCGAAAGGGGTTCCCTGTACTTTGAACTAAATAGATATGTGAATAGTGCAAAGTCATTATGCGAACATTTATTGCTGGAGGATTTTTCCGTCGAAGCACTAAAAAATTCTATTAGAATACTAAGGGAAGAGTATTTAACTGAAAGTTAGCCGTAAACTGACGCAATTTCAACAAAGAAAGACCTCCGAGTATGTTTTTCTGCATTCTTAAGTTTTAATCCACCGAGCGGAAGATTAAGTTATTCATCAAAGCGACTCGCTCTCGGAAAGACATTTTTCATCGGCGACTACTCGCCTCGTCTCCGCGTGGCTCTCGACTCGGGGAAAAAACCGCTCTCGGCAGCTTTTTTCCAGAAAACTCCTCTGAAAAAACGAGCACTCTCTCTCTCTCTCTTTCTCTATAATTGGAATCGATTTCGCGGAGTCGTGTAAACGCGCCGGAGGGACTAATTGTCAAGCGATGTAGTGCCGATAAGGAGATCGGCGGCGCGACTCCCTCTGCCTCTCGATCGATCCTGTTTTACATCGATGTCGAAAGCTACTATTTAATATGCCGGGCAGATCTCGGCGCGGTGGAAAATTTTTCCGTCCCCCGCGAATTAAGAATCGATTATCGACGCGCGGCGGCTGCGGCGGCGGCGGCGGCACGCTGCAATTTGCAGCGGACATCCCCCGATGTTTGCCTTGGGTCGCGCCGATCAAAAAAGGAAGGGGACGCGTAAATTATAGCCGCAGTCCGCGAGTCGTAAAGCGAGAGAGAGCGCGGATTGTGCCGCGGTATTATTGCGTTTGCTAGTTTTATTGAAGCGGCGCGGACGTTAACTAGACGCTAAATTTATGATTGGCGCGATGCCGATGCGCCGATTATTTAAATTGCCGGATGATTATGCCGGGGAGATGGCCGTCTTCGCGGACGGGGATATCGGAATCGCTGGATTTTGTAATTAGTTCGCCGGTGAGTTCGATTGCCAATAAAAAGTCGAGAGTATTACATTGATTCTCGTGTAGTTTGAATCAGCGCTTGCAAATAAGCCGCGGGGATTTTTGTTGCGTCGATAAAAAGGCAGACGTGAATGGGGACGAGGAAAAAAGGCTCTGCGCGCGTTCGGCTTTTGAAATTGGTATAAAAAATGTTGCCGAGTGTGATTCACTCGAAAGCGAATGCGCGTATATTAAAGAGACTTTCGTTATTGAATTTATTGGAATTTACTCGTGTTTCGCGGTGTGCTTCAACGTAAACAGAACTTTCCCGGCATATAGCTTTGCTTACGTGAATTCGGATGAATAATCAATTACTCGGCGTTATAATTAATTCGCAAAATGAATCCTCTTATAAATCCGCTTAAAAAGTCTTTCTCCCTCTTCAGTTTGGCAAGATTTATTTTTCCTCTCACCAGATTTCGGATAAGCGGTCCCGTAAACTGCATTAGATTTTCTAAAGTTGGAACGACTCCCAAGCAACTTATTTATACTCGAGCTTAACCGGGAATGAAAGAAAGCCCGGCGCTCGCGTGCAATATAAGTCGCCAAACGAAGGAGGCAGAGAGCTCTTATCGTTCCTTGCCCATCTGCTTGAATTTCGTTCGGTAGCTCTCCGTGCGAAATTGCGAGCGCAATAATAACAAGCGCTCTCTCGGTGCGCTCTCTTTCTCTCTCTCTCTCTGTTTGGCCGGTGTATATACGGTAGCTAATACAGTTTCGAGTTACGAGCGGCCAGATGCATCGGAATATCTCGGCTCACGAATTCTGCAGAGAGAGGCCCCCGATAGAGATCGGAAGGGGATGCGCTCGTATGTTCCCCGGGCCTTTTCACAATTAGTTTATCGGCTGTTCCTGAAAGTAAAACACGTGCCGTGACTGGAGTTTGGTACTGGACAGGCCGAGATAAGCTACACGACGACGCGAGAGAGAGAAAGAGAAAGAGAGAGAGAGAGAGAACTATGCCGGATTATCGAATAATGGTGTAAATTGGGTCTGTTCCCGCCGGCTGTCGTGTTTGCCGGGGCTCTGCGGAATCTCCTTTCCGCATTGTTCTTTTGTTGCATAATTGGATAAATAACGTTTATTCGATTGATAACTTTCAAAGTGTACGCCAGGCAGTTTGGATTTATTCAAATGCTTCTTTACTCGGCGCGGCAAGAAAATATCGTATTGCCGTTCGGTCGGTTAGAAAGTTTACGTAAAGGATGACAGAATTTATGAGAACAGTCGGATATTAAGATTTCCGAAGATTTACTATAAAATAACGACTGTTTTATTCAAAATAATTAATCAGAGTGTTACACGGGAGAATTTTTTTAAAGCGATTTTACGTAATGTCTTTTCACCCGAAGGTTTAGCAACGTCGTTCAATAAACTTTTTTCTCCCCTCCGCGCGCGCAAAAAGATTATCCTACTCTTAATCTAGAAAAAACACAGTCGTAAAGCCATTGGGCCCAAAGCAGCCGGGGCACACATAAAAAATAATTACGACACCGATTCGAATCTGCAAACAAAGTATAAATACATCAGCGAATCCCCGACTGCCCCGGCAAAAAAGCAGGCCAGCCTCGAAGCAAAAAAAAAAAAAGAAAAGAAAAGAAAAAAAAGTCTACTTTCGCGGCGCGCGATAAGCCGCGGCGCGCGGTCCCGCGCTCGTAAAGAGGCTTCGAGTCACGCGGAAGCTATATCCTCACCCATATGCCCGCACTGACCCCCTTATTACGAATCGTCCGTTAGGGGCCGCCGCGGCTCGCCGCGCGGCATGCCGGGCATAATCTATGCATCGCACAATGCATCCTTATGCGGCATATTTCCGATCCCCATCACCTTGACCATCGGCGCGCGGCACTTTCACGCTTTTGCGCACGCATGCACGCGCGAGCGAAAGGATACAGCCGCGCGCGCGCGTTCTCTTTCTTCCAAAGCCGGCCCCCGAGAGCTAAGTTCCATTGCCGCAGCCGCGGAGCTGCGAGCGCGGACCCCCTTTTTTACGGAGGGGGGAGGGGGGAGGGGATTATGCGCGCGCGTGGCTGTGCGTTATTGAAATCGCGGCTTTTCCGGATCAAGCCGCCGACCGACTGACGGTGGAAGAAGGTGTGTCCGGCGCATTCTTCGCCCCGCTGCGTGGAAGTCGAATAGTTGGAGTAGAGTTTTTATTTTTAGAGAATTCCTAAGGGAATTTAATAAAGTTTTTTAATTGATAAGTTGCCGCTCGGATTGGTTGATTGAAAGTTTTTCAATTTAAAGATGAGATAGTAGATATGGAAAGGTTAATTATGATATCACGTTGCAACTATGTGCCATATTTGCATATATGACATCAGAGTTCGAAAGCTTTGAATAGCTGCACAACTAATTTTATTGTTATTCGAGGAGAAAGAAAAGTGTTCAACATATTTTCTTTGTATACATCTAAAAATAGAACTTAACTGATCGTTTATTTATTATGAAAAAAAAAACAACTCCGCTATATAATTAATTCAAGCTTCTACGAAAACATTACAGCCGTCAATTTCATAACAAATCAATTATGTAAAGCACGCAAATTAACAATTCCACTTTTACGGCGCGTAGTTAAAAAAAAAAAAAAAAGAAAGAAAGAAAGAAGAGGAATATAAATCTATCCTGCACAATGCACGAGCCGTTTATCGACTGCACTACAAATTGAATGATTATGAGGAAAGCAAAAGCGCGCGCGCGCGCGCTTACGTAAAATCGAAATTTCATTATCAGGTACCGTTTTAATTACGTCATAGACAATTAAATATCGTTTACCGCGCCCCAGAAACGAGAACGCACAACGAATCCTTCCCCGTCGCTTCGGTTCTCTTTTTTTTTCTTTCCCCCCCGAGGAATCTGTGCGAGGAGCCGTTCTCTCTGTTGCGCGCGAGCCGCTCAATGGGCCTGACTAAGCTGTTAAGAAAATGCACGGTAGCGTCCGAGTTCAATTTTCTAGCGCAGCGGCCCGATTTCCTCGCACGCATTACGCTCATTGCGCGGATAACTCTTTCACAAAGGCCTACTCGCGCGGGCAGGATGTTGTTTCTTCTCTTTTTCCTCTGGGTTATAACAGCTCTTTTCTCGGCCGGTTTTTGCCCGCCTCTCGGCGAACGATCGATTAAATAATTTCAGCGTAATTTATTTCGCCCGCGCTCTGTTCGAAAGTTGAAAAACTGTTTTTTCCATTCCTTTCGAACGAATTGAAATTGATTTCCGGTTTCGGTTCGTTTTTAAACTGACGACGTATATTTTCATATACTTGAGGCGTGCATTAAAAGTTCAAAGTTACCGAAAACAGCACTGACGTATACCGGTGCACTTACTTCCAATAAAAGTTTCCTGCTCCTCCGGCAGAAATAGCCGCGGAGCTCAATCTATTTTTCCACGTGGCCCGGCGTACTTACTTTTAGACCTGGAACCTTTGAATTTTAATAAAGTGCATTTCCGCGAATCGATCGACATACATTTACCTCGGAGCCCCGAAGCCGCGCCGCTTCCTTATTTACCATTTCACTCTCTGACGTCGGCCGCAACATAATATAAACGTGCTCGCAGCTCGCGAATTTGCCGAAGCGGCGCAAAGAAATTACCCCCCGGGGGAAAATTAGGCTCGATCATTACCGGGCACGTTTATGAATCTTTAGGTTAATTTTCGTTCCTCGTTTGACTTATATAAATATGTATGTATCCCGCGAGGGAACAGCGAGACTCGAAAATTTGCTCGCTCGGCAAATTGTGCGCATTGCAGCTCCGTAAAAGTAAAAGCCGCGCGCGACCTCAAGAAGTGGGCACGAGCGTTATACGTATATGCATTCGGAGCTCGTTGCCGAGCATTTTTATATAACGTCGCTTTATAAAAAGGCCTTTTTTCCAGCGCGGAAAAGTGCAGGCACAACGAGGGATCATATAATTACGTAATTTGGAGAGCTTAGGATTCTATGGAGCCGCTCGACGGTACCGGGGGAGCGCTTGAACGTTAAACTTTCCAAGTTTTACGGGATCTTTTAATGATCCATTAAGTGAATAAAGAGTGACAAGAAACGCTGCTCAGTGTTTAAGAGTGCCGTCGTAATTGTTTCTTATGGGGGAAAACGAGGATGTGTAAAAAAATGCCGCAGCTGGAGAGAGGAAAGTGTATTTTACGTTTTGAACATTTTTCAGTTTTACGGACATTTAAGTCAATGAAGAGAATGTGGTTATTTTGATGAAATTAAATGGTCGTCTAAAAACATCGTTAAAGCACAAAATTAGCATCATCATGGCCGTATACTTGTAGTAATTTAAAAACTTTCAGTCTCCCCTTTTTTGTTGGTTTAAATATTACAATACATAATCCTTTATGGCTTTTTAAATGATTTAAATGGCCTCTTTTCCCTAATTTTGAATGCTTGTATAGACCAATTAAGAATAAGAGGACTAAAATGTTTATTCTACAAAAGAAGCCTCTATTTATCCAACTAATAAATCCTTTAAAAAAAAAGCTCGGGACCATTACAGCATCTTCCGAGCGAATGAAAAACGTCCCTCTAATTTTCAATCGCGTTCTCAGGCCGTCGCGTCTCGATCGCTGACTTTCACGTTTCAATAAACTTCCTCGGTAGGGTTTTTCCGCTGGCAGTCGGGCTGCGGATTCGCAGCCTCGTTCCCGAGTACTTTCTCATCATCGTAAACAATACTTTCTCGCGCCTCGCGGCAAGCTTTTTCGCGGAAGCGAAGAGCGAGAGAGAGAGAGAGAGAGGCTTTAACTAGGAGGCACAGCCTCCGACCTTCTGACATCATCCCGCGAGCTCGATATTACGCCGATCGTATCGGCCGCCTGAATTATATAAGAAATTTACAGCGAGCGCTATTGCCCGCGCTGCTGTCCTGCCGCCTGACCTATTCTATGCATCCTTCCCTTTAATCGAGGCGTGTATTGCGGTAAGTGCGAAATGGAGTGGCAAAAATTGGATGCCTGGCTGATTCGTTATCGGGATGAATTGGCTGGATTTCTCTTGCTCGATTGTTACCACAGGAGGACGATTTCTACTTCAGGTTTTTTTTTTGGCCTGGGTAATAATTTGATTGCTACGTCTGATTGCAAATATTTAATAGTATAGGTAAAAAGCTGGCTCGTTGAATCACCGGCAAATTTGTTGCTTACATAAGCGAGCGCTGACTTTGTTTTCTTTGGAATTGAATGCTATGTAATTTTCTTATGTATATTATAGATTACCTTTCGCGTTGCTTATCCGAGTCTGTACATTCAGAAAATTATTGTAATCGCTCAATATTATTGATATTAAACGTACCTCGCCGACAAATCTTACTCGTTACAAAGCAGTTTTTCAAACAATTCAATAAATTGGCCATTTAATTATCTCCGCAAAAAAAAAAATGGCAAATCGCAATTCGCGCGTACATTAAAAATAAGGCAACGCGCGACCAAAAATTGAATAAAACGAAAACGAGAGCGAAAAAGAAGGAAAAAAAAAGGGCGGAGAGCAAGATCGTAGCTCTTGGCGTGCCGATAAGGCCATAACTCGTGAAAAAGCGGCGGAGCCACATTACCCGGGTGAATTGCGGTGCCGATCTAATCGAGCCCCGCAAAAAAAGCGAAGAAGACGATAAACCGAAAATTAACGTATAGCAGCGATCTCGGCTCCTCTCTCGCTCCTTAAATCTCGCGGTGGCCAAATCGCCCGTGGCTCGGCCGCGCGCGCGCGCGCGCGTTGACATCCATCATCCCATCCGCCGAACCTTCTTCTCCCTCTCCCCCCGCGAGAACGTAACGAGGGCGTGCTTTATCGGCAATTTAGGCTACGGGGGCCCAGGCGCAACCCGTCATTACGAGGGGGGGCCGCCCCTCCGCGTGTATATATATACTCCCCGCGTCTTAGAATCACGATGCGGCCGAACGAATTTATATGCATTCGGACCGCGCCGCGCCGAGCGCGCGGATCGCGTTAAACAAGTGCTTATTATGTTTACGTACGTTCGGGGGTTAGTCGCGAGAGGCGAGTTATGGGCCTCTGTACCGAGAAGAGAGAGAGAGAGAGTCTCGTTCCAGATATTTCGATGGAGATATCGCTCGGACGGGGAGTTTTCGTGGCTTTGATCGATGGTCGTTTGGGAAAGCATCTTTTTTTTTTAAAATTGTCCAATTTTTTACGCTATTGATAAAAAAAATTAATGAACATATATTTCAATGCTCATGTGTCATTTTCTTTCTGTTGCAGGTGAGTACGCCGCATTATCGGAAGCACGATCTTCTGACCGTAAGTCTAAATGCACCATCCAGCTTAAGAATCCCCTACCATCGAAGATAAAGAATTTTTAATCTCCCGCGCAATAAGCAAACAAGCCCCATTACGACCGGCGCATCCACAAAAGCTCATAAAGCAGTTATCCCGCCGCGAGATCGAGGACGACTCGTCATTACCGGCGTATCAATAACCCTTCTTCGTCGAAAGTCGAAAAGCTCCCTCGATCTCCTCCCGCGAGTAGTCCCCCTCGGAACAATCTATCCGGAAGCGGTCGTGCGCTCTCTCTCTCTCTCTCGCACGTAGCAGCTCTCGCTCGTCCGATAGATAAAGCGCCGATCCAATTTAGCGTCCCGGCCGCGCTTGCGAGTTTGCATAATGTTTACAGAAGCGCGCTATCCGAGGTGCGGATCGCCTCGGGGCTTTCTTTTCGCGCGCGCGAGAGAGGCATTCTGGGACGACGGCCGATATATCGGCGAGGGCGGAATGTAGGAAGAAGCCCGCGCCTAAGTTATGGGGCCCGGGCCGCTTTTCTCGCCTCCCTCCGCGCGAGAGATCTCCCCGTCGCATCGCGCCGGGAGAGAGGCATACTCCCTTGACGGCGGACTTACGCTTCGCGCCTGTAAATGAGTCATTTTAGGCCGAGGAAAGTGGATCGAGCGAGGAGGCGTCCGAAAAGGTTTATCTGTTTCTCATTATGCTCCTACTAGCTTATTTAAGAAAGTAGTTATACTTTTTTCAAAAATTTATTGTACATACAATACGCGAAGAAAAGCGAAAGTACATCGATAACTCCGATGAGCGAGAATGTTTAAAAAAAAGCTCGGTAACGCGAACGACAAGCTCGTTGCCTCGTGGCAGGTAAAATCCGATATTGCTTTGCTTGTGCATCTTAGGGCAGTGCCGTCCCGAGAGCGGAGCAGAGGCAGCGAGCGAGGTCGAACGCGTGATGTACGAAAGCGTGCAGGTCTAGTTACGCCGGACGAGAGAGAGAGAGAGAAAGAGAGATAGCGATAGAGGAGAAAAGAGCGCGCGATCCTGGAAGAAGGAGTATAACGACCTTGAGAGCAGTAACCTTCTCGAGGGCGCGCAGGAACGGAGAAAGCCGTCGTCGCGACGCCCATCTCTTCGCCCGCGGCTCCGTCCGCTTCGCTCTGTGCCCGCGGCCGAGTTATACTTTGCGCCCGGCGCGCGCGCTTTTTCTTCTCCTTCGCCGAAACCGTATACCGACGCGATCCTGTTTCCAGGCGAATCAAGGCGAGAGACTTAGAAAGCGGCCGCGCGGCTCGTTTGCATATACGCGCCGGGCATTGTTGCGCGCAATAAGCGTGCGACGGGGAATCCGCGGCGGACTAATTCGCGTGTCGGACTTGGCCTAGAAATTCGCGGAGAACGATCTCTATCGCGGCGCACGAAGAAACTTTCCGCGTACACATCCTCGCGCTCTCGAATTCCGCGAAGTTATTTATCCGCGCGGCGCGCGTTTATTTACTTACGCATCGAGCGCGGGCCGATTAACGTGCTCGCGTAAGCTTCGGTAATCGGCCGTTTGGCGCTCTTCAAACAGGCCATTAAAGCCACGCGGCTCTCCCCGCAATCGAGAGAGAGCCCCCGCAATAAAACTCGCGGGGATTACATAAAGAATATCCCGAGAAACGCGAGCCTTGACTGACAAGGCGAGCGCGCTAATGACGGCCTATCGCGCGAAGATGCGCCGGAGCGATAAAACTTCCTGCGGCTATTGTAGTCCGAAGGGGGGAGAGAGAGAGAGAGAGAAGGTTCGCGTGCAAGCCGTTGACAGATATCGCGAGCTTTTTTCCCGCCGTCTCTTTGACTTAATAATGCTAGGCCTGCTAGGCTGGATTAAATGAAATTTGCACACCCTCCCGTCTCGTAGGCGCGCGCCTGCGAGACATCCAGGGAATTACCGTCCTTTAGGCCTGGAATTATGATTAATTAGCTACGGAAAAATGACTGCTTGCGCATTTCATTCCGTCCGAGTCGGAGGGATTATTTCGAAATTGACTAGATGTATTGATAATTAAGGTAATTAATGAGTCGTTTAGAGCTTGTGGCGTACACGTAGTAATGCTGATTGCTTGCCGAGTAAAGCCATTTATAAATGCAGAAATTGAAGGAATCGTAATTGATGTTTGGTTTTTTTTTTTCAAATGAAAAATATTATTTCGTTTTACGCGATAATTCAATATTTGCTATTAAAAATGATATTTATTATTTTCATTTCTTCGGAGGAAAAGAAAAGATTGTTCGCAGAATTTCAAATTCTCTGGAAACTATTCATGAGTTAGAGAAACGTAAACTCAGTTCAAATAATTAACGAGGGCAGAACTTGCGCTGATAAGTAGTTGCATTCAGCGTTTAGCAAGACAATGTCTTCTTGTACTCGGCATTCATCTACTTAGATTTATGCGTACACACTGCTTGTGCACAATCTTTAATGGATGTTCGCAATTGTTTCTGGAAAATCAGCAGAACTCGCATTAAAGTGAACATAATTAATCAAATCTCAACTAGAAGGTTATCTTCTACAAATAAAACTGTTAATTCCAACTTTTTTAGCTCTAAAAACCATAAGCTTCCCCTAAAAATTGCTGAAAAAAAATTCAAAACACTTGTGATCTCCCTCGAAAAAAGCTCGACATCACCACGTGGTACATAATTCTCCGTCCGACTCTCCCAGGCATGGCGGAAACTTAAAGCCGCGCGAGGTCAAAATCGGTTTACGACCTTTCTTAGCCTAAGCCGGCCCGAGTTTAATTGCCTTCTTGCACGCGCTGCCCTTCGCTCTCCGCTGTTTATTGGAGCCCGCGGGCGTATTCTCCTCTCTCTCTCTCTCTCTCTCTCGTCGGCGCCAGAGCGCGGCATTAGAGAAGAGCGCCGAGCCTTATTCCCCCGAGATTGACACGACGTCGCGCGCGCGAACTTACGACTCGGGAAGAATGCCGATGGGTGGGCGGCGAGAGGTCAAGTTCGCCGCTCGACCCGCGAGAGAGAGCTTTTTGCCCGCAGCTGCGCGACGACGCGCGTCTCCCCCTCTCTCTCTCCCCGGCCGGCGGCGGCCGCGGCAATTACGCTTTTCCCCGACGGCTAAAGAAGAAACGGGAGTTTTGCGCCGCGGTGGCTCTTTTTAGTCCCGGGGTGTCGCGGGCCCGCCCGAGCTTCGGGTGCGTTTTACGCTCGAGCTTCCTAGGATATTATGTGCACGCTTTCGAGTTGTTTATTACTGTTATTATTGCCCGTTGTATATTAGACTTTCTTATTACGGGTATTTGCCGGGACGTGTGCACTATATTTGCATTCTTATAGCCGTGAAAAAACGCGCCGCGCGCTGCTGCAGCGCCAAAGATTTGTAGATCGAGTCGGGAGCGTTGGAGCCTCGGTAATTGTAAGCTTTAATAAATAATTTGAAAAATTATAAGAAGAAAAAAAAGGATCGTCGCGCACTTCCGCCCCGAGGCAGACCTCGGGTCCTTCGATATCCTAACGGTACAGAATCCGCCAGAGAAATTCGCACGAGTTCCCGCGGAGCCACGTGTCACCGTCAATGGGCGATAATTACTCGGCTTCCCGTATACCTCATCTGCTCCCGAGTACTTAAAAGTCCATCAGGGAGAGAAGAGAAAAGAAGTAGGAGAGCGAGCCGGAGTCAGTGTGTCTGCGGGGAGGACTTTTGCGGAGAGTGACCTTAATTAGGCGTGTCGACCGATCGCGAAACACGTCGCTCCCTCTCTCTCTCTCTCTCTGAACAGTAATAACGGTAATAATCCGGGCGTATAAAACAAATCGGCTAGACCTCCAAGAGAGCGAGAGCCAACGAGGCACAACAGCGGGACGGGGGATGGGGGGGGGGGGGGAAAAA